>PVIR01031396.1:0-19473 GCA_004026965.1 Petromus typicus
CAAGAATAAAAATATACCCAGCCAACTCATTTGCATAGTAATCCAATTTGAAATTACTTTATCAGTGCAATAACACATTCAATAGAGCTTTTGTCTTATTGATGAAAAAGAAATCCACTTGGTTAGGGAGTACATAACATGTTTTAATTAAATTTGTGTCATTATTGTCCTTACACTCAAAGGGCCAGGTGATGGCAATGTTCCATGGAGGAACATAATATTGCTATAATAATAGCAATAGCCATGAAAATTTAATAACATTTCACTGAGACATGATGACATAATATATAATCATTATTTAGCTACTTTGTAGGGAAGACCTAAAGGTAATCAATAAGAATATTTACTAAGCTTAATATAGCAGAAATTGTCGATTCAGAAAGGAGTGAACATATTGTATTGGCATGACCTACTTGAAGAAGCAGGTTTTATATTTAAGAAATAAATAACAACAAGATGGCTGACGAAGAGATGTTTATAAGTCAAGCTTTGGGGCACCTACTTAAAGCAGTGTTGAAAAGAAGAGAAACAGGACAAAGATTCTAAGTGGAAAAGGAAGCTAGAAAAAGGAAATGTATGTGAGGTAGTAAGATGGTGACTTCCTGGCCAGGCAAATGAAAGAGCCAGGTAGTGAGGCTTTGCTTGGAAAATCAAGTGGAGGCCAACTGTGAAGGGGCTTGAAAGACTAATTGAGAGATGCTGCCTAGAATTTGGAGATGATCGCAGGATGATTTCAGCACACTGAAGGAGAACGTGGTCACTCTCCAAAGAAGAACCTGTAGGATTTAGTGACTGAAGGAGAAGAAAACAGACTTGAGGCAAGAAGCGCATTCAAGTTTTAAACATGGCTGACTAGGATAAGAAAGTCATTATTTCTGTGTTTTAAAAATTCTCCATATTTCCCTCAAGGTATAGCTGATAAAAGTTTTCAAAAGCAAGCTCACTAGAAGTCTAATGTGCAACTATCACTCTGATCACACCTCAAACTGTAAAAAGTCACAATTATTAATCTGTAAGTGTTGATAAGGTCAGGAGTATCATGACAGTGTATGTGAACTGTATTTCTGAGCATGCTTTTACTTTACCCTTTTGTAAGAGTATGAAATTTCTACTTGCAAATCCAAACTAGTGCACTTATATTATACTTTTTTTTTTAATGTGATGAATATTATGAGAATTTTATGCATTTCTAAGTGTTTAATACCTTAAGTTTTCATAAGCACTTGAAGGTTTGAAAGTCTTTAAAAGAATAAAGATGGCTAATCTATATACAACAATTCTAAGACCCCTGTAAGGAATGCTTCCTAACATTCGTGGGAAAACAAAGTATCTTTTGCATGATAATGGAGAAGAGAATATGGAAGGAAAAAAGACACAAATGGAGATTTCAGGGTTAAAATGCCTTAAGATCAAATAGTAATACGAGATTTAAACAAGCAACAAGATGAAATAAAAGTGAGAGCACAGGAGGAGCTCAGGAAATAAGCATCAAATCCATGAACGTTGGGAGATAAGGCGGTGAGGATAAGAGCTAAACACCAGAGGAGAGGCCCTCAGATCGAACAAACAACTATTGACAAGATGCTCTAGAAACACATGCTTTATGCCAAGTGTAACCAGATAAGCTTTAGCAGCTATCCAACTCTTTTTTTTTTTTTTTTTTAGGTTTTTTGAGACAGGATCTCACTTTGTAGTTCAGGTTGGCTCTGAGCTCAGCCTCACACTCATATCACAGCACTCCTCCTGCCTCTGCCTCCCGAGTGCTGTGAGCCACCATGCCCGGCACTGTGGTATGTGGTGCTGATTGCTGCTGGGTTGAGTCTCCACGCCCAGTATTGTTATGTGGTTACCAGGGATCGAACCTGGGTCCTTGCGCTTGCAAGACAGACGCCGGAACCATTGACCTAAATCCCCAGCCCCCAACTCTTGACTAAAGGAAAAACAAATGACTTTAGAGGGTGATGTGATTTGAAAGATTACGTGAGAAAATACCATTAGACAAGTTTCATTTAAGATTTGACCAATTAATTTTATGCTCCACTTTTAAAAATATATATATTATGAACAAGTCCACTGCAATTAAAAACTCCTTGTCCTGGACTTTCTCAAGTCCCAAGCTTACCTAGGATTTAGGGACATCAGAAATGAGCACTCTCTACACAATGATGGCAAACAGAAGGAAATGCCTTGGTTTTAAAGCTGCTCAAAGTGAACGATATGCCTATATAACACTATGAAATAACTGAGGCACTGGTTGGTTAGAGCAAGTAAAATACACACAAAATGATTCAATACTCACCCACGAAATTGGTATGGCTTGTATCAGGATGTCCCCACATTGCATTGTGTGCACATAGGTGGGGATTTTTCAAGGTGGCTGGATCTAGGGTGATGAAGAGTAGATTAAAAATGTGTGATAACTTAATGAGAAGAACGCTGTGGGTGTGGGTGGCACCTACCCGTAGGCTGAACAGAATAAAAGGGAGAGGGAGGTCCGGTGCTGCCACTTTGCTGCTTCCTGTCTGCCTCACCATGGGCTGTCTTTCCTCTGCCCTGTCTCTCTGCCATGTCGCTTCGCTTGGAGCCAACTCAGGGCTGAAATCCCTACACACTGTCAGTAAGATAAACTGCTCCCCTAACTTTAGGTGTTGTGTATGTTATGCAAGCAACATGAAAACTAAGACAGATAATGTACTGACTGGCAACACAGACTTAAAACACAGGAATGTCTGCCCTTAATGAGCTTTCCTCACTATTTCTAATCTGAGCTGTATTCTACTTTAATTTTCCCTGTTCCACCTCATTCTTCAGAAGGGTCCAGCTTCTTCAACACAAGCAATTAAAAGTCCAGTGTTATCCATCTTATTTTTTCCCTGAGTTTTGAAATAGTATGGAAGAATTAATCCCTTATATGCTGCATTTTACCAATATTCATTTAATCTTTTTTCTTATACAAACATTTTAACTTCAAAGAAGGAAAGAATAACCTCGATACTCTTTTGGAGACTCAGAAAAATATTAAGATGCAGCCATCATTGTGGTCACAACAGCATCACTAAGACATACTTATGGAAGTAGAAAATTAGTCCTGACAATTACTATATATTGTAGAGTATCATATTTAAATATATCTTATTGATCAAATCAACTGAATATAATTTTTAAATATGCATTTTTATCTCTCTTGGCTATACTCAGAAGGCTTACATGAAAAGTTTTTAAAAGCCATAGCAGAAATGCAGCAATAATCCTATGTTTGATCATCAATATATAGTATGTATTCCTGACCTTACAATCATTTAAGCTTTTATCTATCATTTCTATTTTAGTTTATCTTAAGCAATGTGAATGTATAAAGATCTATACAATTATGTTGACTAGAAGATCGAACCTGTAATATACACTGTCTTCTACAAAATTAATTCTAGCCAGTCTTAAAGGGGTACAGATTTATGACATTTCATCTATTAGAAGAAAGTATTATTCTCCTTCCTTAATGTGGATCCTGGCATTCCAAAAATACAGTCAGGAAGTTCTTGGTTTAAATTAACTACATTTTTTCCAGATAATTCCTATGTTGTAAAAAGTATATTCCAAATTTTCATAACTGAAATATCTAAAATAGACTACAAAATAATTGTGCCTTTCTTTAGGAAATGCCTAAGTCCTGTAAAAATATAAAAATAAAATAGATTACAAAAATGTAACAGAAATAAAGTATGTACCCAACGTTTTGAGAAGTGTGGGATCAGAAAAGTAGGAAGATAAAATATTTTTTATATGTTTTCATTTTTCATATGTTAGGTTGATTGGCTAAAATAAAAAAAGTACAGGCAGCAAAAATATCTGGAGAATAAAATGAAAATGTTTACAGTATTTGCCAAATTGTGCTTTTATTTCGGTATATTCATATGTATAACAATTGAGGCTAATTTAAGACACTGTGAGAAGAGCCGTATATTATATTTATTAATTGTTCACATAACAGAATTTGTAATTGTGTCTCTTACATACTTAATAGAAATCATACTAGGTTTCCTACAGTATTATTTGAAATTAATTAAAATTTAATTACTCTGTGTGATGAAATCAGTTGGTAAATATTACTGTCCTTTGATATAAGAATTATATATTACATTCACAATTTTTTTTTTTTTTTTTTTAGGTTTTTTGAGACAGGGTCTCACTTTGTGGTTCAGGCTGGCCCTCAGCTTAGCCTCAAACTCACATTACAGCAATCCTCCTGCCTCTGCCTCCCGAGTGCTGGAATGACAGGCGTGAGCCACCACACCCGGCACTGTGGTATATGGTATTGGTTGCTGCTGGGGTGAGTCTCCACGCCCAGTATGGTATGTGGTTATCGGGGATTGAACCCGGGTCCTTGCGTTTGCAAGACAGGCGCCGGAACCACTGAGCTAATTCCTCGGCCCTACATTCACAATTATTAAGCCCCTTGACCAAGTTAATTTTATATGACAGACCACACAGTAAGTACGATATTTGTGGACCTTTCTTACAATACATAGCCATTGAAGTGTTTTATATGCAGATTCACAGCATATATACTTTAAGTTAGTTTGAAAGTATACAACACAGTTCAGAGTAACTCCATCAGAGATGCCTGGCCTGTATTTTTGTGCAGATTTTCAAGTTAAGCAACTTAAAAAACAAATATTTAACAAACCTTTTTTTTTTAATCTGCCCTCTGAAATAATATTCAATTCTTTTTCTTTTATTCTAAAAAGTCTCTATTTTTTTTCCCCTTTCCCTTCTAAAACAGAAAAACTATTCTCTCTTCCTGGCCTCTCCCCAACAATTGAAGTGGAGGCTGGGCCTTTTCTAAGCTAACTCTTCCAGAGAAAGAGCAGCACTGTCCCCTAGCGGCCATACAATAAACCAAAATAATGGCAGAACAAAAAATAATACCATAAAGTTTTAAGTAAAACCAACAGCAGTCATTGAAACACACGGGAGCATACGTTTGTTGAGTTGTGTCTGCACAATTCCGAACAGGAATGGTCTGTAGATGACTTGGAGAGCCAGCCGTGATGTATTAAAAACGAGGGAAATCAAGTCAACTTCAGTACAGACATAAAACTACTATTGTCATTGCCCCAAATCTCCAGCCAGTCACTTACATTCCTGTGGTCCATTACCGGATGAAAAATCAGCTGCATCAGGTTCCAATATTCAATTCCACAACCCTGACCAACTGTGTGTGCTTCTTACATGTTCCTGTAGCAGTATTTCTTTTCCATTTTATGTGTTAGTTTTTAATTCTGCTGTGTGATAATTTGCGATCTATTCTAATCCCGAAATATGTGAGGACACAAACTACGTGTGACATCTACCACTGTATCTTTATGACTTAGCTCTGTACTCGGCACTAGAGACTGACTGCTCTTTCTGATGTATTCATAAGGAAGAAAAACCAACAATGGATTCAGGACAGAGGTGGATCCCAGGTCTACTCTAGTAGCTAGAATTTCATGCCAATTCCTACCCCACAGCACAAAACCACACAGACTTAGCTTTCTCTTGACTGACTCCTTTTGCGTTTCTGTTTTTACACCATGCTTCCCTTTGGCATTCTTAGGATCTTTTTAGGATCCTTTGTCTTCAACATGATTGTGTTATCTCTATTTTGTTTTCTCCCTTTCTGTGAGGAATTGACATCTGATTGCCTTTGACAGCACCTCTAGTTACAGGGTTTCATAAGTTATATTCTACATCTTTTAGAAGGACTGTGTTCCCAGTCCCTGCCACAAAGACTCCCCAGAGTCTGCGGTCATATAATATTCTCTGACTCTCCGATGTCTCTTCTGTAAACATGTCTTCCGGGATGCGAGGTAATGATAGGGCCGAAAGCTCAAGTGAGATCAACTCATGATTAACTCCTGGATATGAGTCATTGTTAGCAGTAACTGAACAGCATCCTGGGTCTTTTGGCTGTTCTTAACTTTGCATATATGACTCCAGGCTGGCTTTGAACTAAGTTCTGGCAGCGCAACACGAACTACGTCTCAAAATATAGTAAGATAATTGGTCACATGCATTTGTCACATAGGGGAGATGTGCACATGTGTACTGCAGAAGCAGTCTTCACTCATACGTGACTTTTCCCACACAGGAACGTTGTGTCTGACCAAGTGACAACAGCTGAACGTGGACAACACAGCTGAATATAAAATCGGAGGTGACATAAATTATTCTAGGCTCCCAGTTTTCACCCATAACTATTCTTGGTACAGTTGGGCTATTTGCACGGGGTTATTGAAAGGGCTTATCATGTAGTTTTCCTTGACTTCTGGAATTCTGCAACTTCACTAATAGCTTATGCCTGTCTTTCTCAAGGCAAATCTCTTCTCACATTGAGTTTTGCAGTTCTAATATGTAATAATTAACATATATATATATATATATATTAAAACTCAAAGTGTCCCTTAAACTTTTAAAAAGGAATCTTTATATACATAAGTTTTAAATTGCCTCTTTAAATTATCTTTTTTCCTAGATGCCATATTTTTAGGGAAGGCTTTTAGAATATGAAGACACCCAGAAAGGTACTATTTTATGGGATAGACTACGATAACCAGACGATAGCTTTCTCAAAGATTAGTGCATCAAACCTAGAATTTGTGAATATCTTATATGGCAAAAGAAAAGTTAGGTTGCAGACAATGTTGCTCATCAAATGACCTTTATAAAGGCAGGTTATTCTGGATTATCTGAATGAATCAGATACATTTATTGAATTTCTGCAAGTAAGAAGAGAAGCAGAAGGAAAAGGACTCAATCTGCCATTACACTCCTGAAGACACAGAAGGTGAACCTGTGCCAAGAAACTCAGGCAGACTGTAGAAGCTGGGGAAAGAGAGAAAACGGTTTCTCCCCTAGACCTGCCACAGAATAATACAGCTCTTCCAAAGCTGTAATTTCACTCTAGAGAGATTCTTGCCAATATTCTGACTTACAGAAATGGAACATAAAAGTTTTATATTATTTAAGTCTTCATGTTGGTAGTAATTTGTTATAGCAGCAAGAGAAAATACATAGGCACATTTTTACTGCTTTAATTGCCACTGTCAAAAATCCGCAATACTGCACAACCATGTCAGAAAAAGTTAAATTAGAATTACTTCTATTCAGTTAGTAGAAAACATTTAATACCTCTGTCATACAGCTATGTTGACTCAGGGGTTACCAATAACAATTAGATATGATTGCTAATAATTCAATACCATCACTAGTTGAGAGTAACGAGAACCACTGTGTATGGGAGGGCTGTGTATTTACACTTATAAACACACACACACATTTAGAGATAAGCCAGGAACACTCCACCAGAAGGCCCTGAGTAGCTGGCATATGGTTCAGGGGCACAGACATTACCAGCCCATACCCTGACATCTGCACAGCGGGTCCCACCTCACTTACCACCTAAAACCTCCCTGCAGAGCATCAATTCGCATGTAAAACTACCATCCATACCTCTCTCTTCTGAGAAACTGTCCTGTCCGCTATTCCCTTCCCTCACACTCCTGATGATAAATTAATTGCATTTAATGACTTACTGGAGGGTTATATTTTCCTTAGATTAAACAATCTACTTCTAACGAGCCCCTTCAGGGGACATTCAGTTAACCCTTGACTTTAACTGTTAAGACTTCCCAAAGGTAGATACTATCGAGAAGGTAGGATTTTTCATCCTTCAAATCATGTATGTTCAATCTTAATTGTAAGGCTGGGCCCGGTGTATCTAATAAAGTTACTATGCAACACTATACAGCTCTTTGGCTGGACAGGGAATCAGTTCCACCCAAATTGCAAAGACAGAGAGTAAAGCTCAGGAACGCCCCACCCACCTAGACAGCAGCACGATATTGGCAGATGGGGCAACTGAAGGTGACCAGCCCGAATCACACATATTGTTTGTTGTATGATTTGGAGCTTTGATTTGTAAAGTTGCTTTTGGCTCGAAAGTTTTATGATTTATAAATTTCTCTCCTCAAAATGTACCTGAAAATAACTTTTCCTGAGAACTTTATAATATTTTCAGTTTTGAAAGAAAATTAATGTCTTTTTGTCAAAAGCATACTTACTTGATTTGAGAGATTTTTAAAATCTAAAACAGTCCATCTTAGTACAGATGAAAATTTGGGTGATTATCTTAAAAAAGAAGCTCCTCTAGGTAACATTATTCTTAGGATTTTAACAAGCAATATTGTAGAACATCTACTTTAGTAAAAATTATTCATGGCATTTCTTCAAATTAGTATTTGTGCTTCTTTCAAAGAAAATAATGAACACTAAAAGAAGTTTATAATTTTGGCTGATTCTATTTTTGTTAAAAAAGTGCTTCTTTTGGGTACCTACTAATAATGACTTGAAAATTCTGTCACAGCATTCACTTGGGATGGTGTGACAGGGATCTTTAAGTGGATTCGGAAAAAGTCTCCAGGAAATCTTAGGATGTCACATTGCTTATTTAATATGCAAGAAACTAATAATATTGACAAAATAAAAACCCATGATCTGCTTTGGTCCAGCCCCAGATAATTACTGGTTAACAGTAGAAAACTGTGAAAGCACATAGAAATAGGATCACGAATCGTAGATGTTAGATCCTCTTTTAGGCTAATGACTCAGACAGGAGGTTAAGAGCAGAGACTGGTGCCCAGCTGCTTACACTCCAATTATAGCTCTTCTACCTCCTGGCAGAATGCAAGTGGTTACTGTCTAAATGGGTATGATGAAGATTACCTAATCTGTAAAAACATTTAAGAAAGACTTACTATTTAAATCTGCAGTAAAAACAGTTCGAATTCTCTTTTCTGTTTTGTGGTTCACAAAGAAAGAGACTATTCATTTGACCAATAGTCAGCTCACTTTTTTTTTCATTTTTATTGCTTCTTTAACAGATACTTCATACAGGAAGTGGCCTACATACAGTGTCCTCCCTCTCTCTCTCTCTCTCTCTCTTTCTCTCTCTCTCTGGCAATTAATTGACATAAGATGATATGACATGATACACCAGGAAAATGAGCTCTAGAGAGAGCCTTCCTTTTAGCTTTTGTACTTTACTGTATTTCCATATAGATCTGTTTTGCTCATTAGATTATTTGCTGAATATATTCAACTTGATGCTTTGAAGTATGAAAGTAAAATAATTGATCATATTCATCTTGCCACATTTTTTGTGACTCTGGTATTTATAAATAAGTATTCTGTCACCCAAGAATGGAAAACTCAACAAATGTAATTTTATAGTAAGAAAATGTGTGATCTTAAAATTAGATACCAGTATTAAATGAAGAAAATTCTGTAGCTTACTTTCAAACGTATTAGCTAGGAAAATCTTGAAAGAAAAGAAACTGCATTTTATATGGACTACCTTTATCTATCTTTGTACCAATAAAGCCATGTTAGAAGCTAAGCAGATTCTTTTTTTCCCCCTCAAATCTCTTGATTCTCATCAGCCTAATTGCATTGCAATCATTGGTCTAGCTGATATGGTTAATTTGGGACTAGAGGTTGGCACACCACTTTGTAAGGAGGGGCAAAACAGATGCCACTATGGAGTCATGAGAGAGTCCCTGAAGTTAATTGGATTCACACTGTTTTGTCAATGTGTACAATCAGAATTGCTATACAGAACTTTGGCTATTTATTATTTATAAAAGCTGCCCACTCCTGATAATCTGTAACAATGAAAGTCTTGTTCATTACTTTTAGCAAATAAACTAAATAAGGCCAACACTTCTGATTGTTTTTTTTTAGTTATCTGATTAACACTTGGATTTTCACTTGGAGTCAGTAGGTCTTGCTTAAAATATAGCAGTAGGTGATCTAATCATATTTTCATGCAAACCCTACAAGTAACTTGGCCCTTTGAGGACTATAAAGTATCTCTGAAGGAATATAGAGTATTTCACTCCTAATTTATGTAGTACTTTAATGTAAATGAGTAATACTTTAGACATATTCTTTACAAAAATAATTTTAAAATATTCTTATATTTAATATAGATATTGATCAAAAATAATTCTTTTGAGAATCTTTCAAATACATAAGCCAAAATATCTGGATTAGTTTGAAAATAGAACTAAAATGTTTCTGGTTTTCTCAAACTTACATAATAACAATGAAATAACAAGAAATATGGAGGTAAATGATGCCAATGAATGCCTTTACACAAATACATGTATGCTACAAAACAAACATATTTAACTATATAAAATATGTTGTCTCCTTTTACTCAACTTCACAATTTAATGGGTAGGCTTAGATGTAACAGTTTGAAATTATTTATTCTTTTTTTTTCGGTTGTTTGAGACAAGGTCTCACTTTGTAGCACAGGCTGGCCTCAAATTCACAGAAATCCTCCTTCCTCAGTCTCCCTAGTGCTAAGAGCACACCACCATACCCAGCTCACTCTGAATGTGATTGCAAGCAAAATTCAACCTTTCATTATTAAAACTTTAAAAGAAAAGGAGTCTGACTGATACAGTCAAAACCTATCTGTTGTAAGTGAATAGCCTTATTTGTACACAAGAAATGAAGGAAATAAGAAACATGAAACCATCAGTAATAGTTGAGTATGCCCTAAAGCTACATTTTCACTATATTTCACAAAATAATTTTAAAGGTGTGACAATGCACAATGTCCTGGCAATATCTATTGAAGTTTTATTCGGGCCAACAATTGCATAACAAATGTTGACTACAGGAGAATTTTTTATAACTGAATGACAATCTCTGGCGGGTACGAACTTAACCTCAAACTCTAACAAACTTCTAGCGCAGTGTCATAAATAGAAATCTATAAGAATCTGATGGCTGCATATGAATGAGGGTGTACTCTGTAATTAACTCAAACAGCCCTTCTGCTTTCTTAAAGCAACTGATCAGAAAATCTGAGCACAGCTAAATACTCACAAATTCAGATGGATAAAATATCCCATTTCCTGCCTTGTGATCCAACTAATTTAGTATGTGTATTCTGGGCTGTAATTTCTTCTTTTGAAAAATATGCTGTTTTTTTCTGAAATTATTTAACATCTTTCAACACAGTACAAAATTGGCTAAAATTTGAAAGAGAGATGAAAAGAATTTATCTCAGCTGGCCACCAATGCTCAGGAAACAAGGTCTGCAGGAAAAAAATTCAATTGATATTTTCATATTGCTGTTAGATGAAGGAAAATGATTTAGGCTGGGAAATATGTAGTTTGGAAAAGAAAGACCATAAGAAAATTTGCTGGGCTTGGAAATAATTGCATCCTTGTGTTGTTTATATATAAACTCTGTCTTTTCAACTAGGTTGCAAGAATTTGTAGGACAAAATTGTCATACCACTGGTGACAATGACCTTGCTCATGATACCTGATTTACTCTGCCAAGTTTTTCACTTTTTAATTTTAAATAAGTTCTATTTTCACTTTTCAGTCCTCATACTATTTTGTAGTAAGTTTTAGCATCCTTAAAAAATTAATTAATCAAATTAATCAAATTAATTTTTTTCTTCCAAAATGCTGTGACAGTCTCTATTTAATTTTGTACACAGCCCTTTTAATGTCAATAAAAAATACTTATTTGTTTTTAACTTTTGCACTTACAGGCTCAAAATGTATGACCTCATTTGCTTTTTTTGCATGTATTTTTCATACATTATTTATCAAGAAATTAGAAGTAGGGCCAGAGATGTAGCTCAGTGGTTCTGGCACCTGCCTGGTAAGCACAAGGTCCTGAACTCAATCCCCAGTGTAACCACATACAACAATGCCAAGCGTTGTGACTCATGCCCTAGCAGCAATGAGTACCACAGTGCTGGGCATGGTAGCTTATGCCTGAATTCCCAGCCCTCTGGAGACAAAGGCAGGAGGACTACTCTGAGTTCCAGGCTGAGTTCAAGACCAGCCTGAACTACATAGTGAGACCTTGTCTCAAAAAACAAAAACAAACAAACAAAAACAAAAAAACCCAGAAGTAACAATTATAACAAAAAAAGGATTTAGCACTCTAAATTTTTTAGATTAATAAAAATATTATTCCATTATTTGTGGGTCAAAAGTTCATTTCTAGAATAAAATTTATGGAATCATTTTATACATTAGTCACTTTGGGAACTTGGAACCAAACATCTTTTTGAATACTGAATCTTCAAATAGAAGTCAGAGTTGCTCTTTGTTTGTATACAAAACATGTGTTACAATAAATATCACAATGCCTCATGTGGGTCACTGTTATAGAAAATTCTGTATAGAGAGCAACAGCCCATCTTCAGTAACAATCACTATTTGATTTATATGAAGCAGTTTTCCAATTTACTCAACATGATGTGTGCTGCAAAATACTGTTCACAAGTACACCCTAACAGTCGGATGGCATACCAACCTACTATATGGGTTAAATTGGCTTTGCTATGTTTCAGTTATTCATATTGATACTGAAAGAAAACATGGGCCGGTGATTTAGCTCAGTGGTTCCGGCGCCTGTCTTGCAAGCGCAAGGGCCCAGGTTCAATCCCCAGTAACCACATATCATACTGGATGTGGAGACTCACGCCCAGTAGTAATCAGTACCACATACCACAGTGCCGGGCGTGGTGGCTTATGCCTGTGATCCCAGCACTCGGGGGGCAGAGGCAGCAGGATTGCTGTGATGTGAGTTTGAGACTGAGCTCAGGGCCAGCCTGAACTACAAAAGCGAGACCCTGTCTCAAAAAAAAAAAAAAAAAAGTACAAGTAACTACAGTATCGATGCATAATAGTCATAATAAATCCTGAGATATTAGTATTTTTTGTATAAAGTTTGTTTCGTACTCCCAGAGGCTTATCAGTGGGCTGAAAAACTCCATGCCCGTTTCTTCCTAAGCAGGAAGATAAATCCATCTTCCATGCTCCATCCAGAGTAGCTGCCACAAGACAAGCAAGCAAAGAAAGAAGCCCTCTGTCTTTACTGTCCCACTGAGGTGCAACCTGTCATGTGTGTGCTCATGGGTCATCTTTCAGAACTACTCACCTGGTTCCAACATGTTTGACAAGAACACACATTGAGGGGCGTAGTCTGCTGGGAATACCTTGTTTCTTCCATAATTTCAGATTTTGTTCAGACATCGTTCTAATCCAACAAATATTTGCCTCTGCAAAAGCACTGTTAAGAGATTTAAAAGTAACCTCAGAAATCTCCTCCTTAAGAAAGTTAATTTTCCTTTTTCTGTAATTACTAATTACATAATAGGTCCCCGAGGTGACAACTCCAATCCTCACTGTGACGGACAGCCCTGATTATTTGTAGTTTGTATATTCTAAATCTTGTCTGGGTCAGTCTAGCCTGAAAAGAGAAATTAGAGGATAATGTGATGACTCTAGAAGTTGTAGAAAAGAAAAAATATTTACCATGACAAATTACACTTTTCTGTGGTAAACATTGATATTAGGAGCTTTAAAAAATTAAAATGAATTACCAGATGATATCAAACAGCAAAGTGTCCTCTAAGGAAGAGCAAGAGGCATTTTGAGTCTTTAGTTGTAAAATTTACTGTGGCACATACCACCATGCCGGGCATGGTGACATGCCCACCAGCAATCAGTACCACATATCACAATGCTGACCGTGGTGGCTCATGCCTATAATCTCAGCATTCAGGAGGCAGAGGCAGGAAGATTGTTGTGAGTTCGAGGTTGAGTTCAGGACTGGCCTGAACTATAAAGCGAGACCCTGTCTTAAAAATTTTTTTTAAAAAAATTATTTGACAAATCTAATAAATGCTAAATATATAAGCACATACGTGTAAGCAGAAGCATGCTTTATATGAACCTAAATGTAAATATATGAGAAACATAGATTTATAAGGGAAATAAATGACGTATCTCTTATTTATCACCAAAACTGACTCCTGTTAATATGCATTTGGCTTACCTGATATGATTTACTCCAACTGGCTCCTAATTTGGCCTCTAAATAGTATATCTTTGTGTGCAACTGAATAATTCTTATATAATTTTCAACTTCACTATATTGTCATGATTCTATTTGGTCATGACTCCCAGGTCCTTAGACAGGAGGGATATGTAAATGATACCTGTTTTTTTTATATTTTGTACTATAAATTATTTTACTGTATAAACCTAAGAGTTACAGAGCAATAATTTCATGCACCTCTTCAGTGTGTAATGACTACTTCCATCTCTGTCACTATTTTTTGAAGAGCTCTCCTTTTCTAGTTATTCATGAGGATGCAGTAGTTTATTGTGAATTATAGTCACCCTGGTGTCCCATAGGACATCAGAATTTATAACTTCTAGAGAACAATGTTTGGATGACTACTGGATATGTATTTCCTTTCAGGCTATTCATTATCAAATCTGTCTTCTCAGGTGCAAACTTTCACATAATTGTGGAATTTCTTTGTCTCAGACTTTTGCAAGATTGTCAAGATGATAAATCAGGAAGTTTCTTTAGATTTTGAGGACCACAATAGGAAAGCAGGATAAATAATCTAACTGTAGCTCATGGCCTCAAGGAGCCGCAGGGCCTTCACAAGACTGAGATGTGGCTCTTGAAGAAATGCCTTAGTGGTACTTTGTTTTCTCCTGAGTCCAAACCACTATCTTTCCCACAAATTCAATACCCTGTTACTCAGCAACTTTCAATCGATTTCTTGCTTCATGTCATCACAATCAGTTTGTTTGGAGTACCTCCAAGGCACTCGAAGTAGTGGAGGATGATAGAGACAGTGCTACAATGGTCACTCTTATTACATCTGTGCACAGGTTCTATTAAAACGCAAACTTAACAGAGGCACTGCTGAGTCAACACAGGCATACTTTAAAAGACTTGAAATGATTGCTAAGTTTCTCCCAGGAAATCTGTACTTAGCAGCACTCATTTCTCCTCAGTTTAGCCAATGTGGACATTAACATTTTAAATGACTTATTTTTCATTTTGAGATGACTAACTTGCTTACTATCAGTTTCTGTTCCAATCAAGTTTGACATTTTCATATTCATATTGATTTTAAATTTTTAATTTTTATATCATTTTCCAATTTTTGATATTTGCCTTTCATTGCTTGTTACATATTATGAATATTTTCTTTCTCTCTTTCTTTCTGTACTGGGGATCGAACTAGAACCCTGAGCTTTTGAGGCAGGTGAGGCACTACTGAGCTAAATCTTCAGCCAAATATTTTCTCAACTTACGTTACATTTATACATTCACACATGCACATAATATAAAGCTGTAAATTTATATATTTGAATACATCACATTTATAGAGTCAACCAGACTTATAAAGATCACATATTAACCAAGGTTCACATATATTGTTAGTCAGTTTACATTTTTAAGTCCCGCACATCATAACTTTGACAAAATTTAAAAGTTAACCCTGTGGCAATAATAGTGGTAAATTCTTGTGTTAAATTCTTGCACTTGCCAACTCATCTCAGGTTGTGGGACTTAACAGTCTTTTCTAACAGGAAGATTGCACTGGTCCTGACAGCTCATCAAAAGATCGATGTATTTACATATCTTATGAATTATTCATTATGACTGATTGCTGCAGTTCAAAGGAGTTAATTAACAAAGCTAGCAAGTGGTACAGTTAGCATTTGAATCTGATCTTTTGACAGTTCAGTACAATGAAAAATTTAAAAATTTTGAATATAGAGGAAATTACTTAACCTCTCTGGGCCTAGGTTTTCTCATCTGAGATTTGCAGTGAATTGCAGCCAACATGAATGAAGTCCTATGAAAGATTTCCATGGAAAATAGTGGTTTAACAAATAAGACCTCTTAAATTTGTTTGCTAGGTTATGAATCCACGTTCTGGCTGTGTCATCTATTTCTTATGAAAATCTGGACAATTTTTCTAACCTCCACATGTTTCGCTTTCTTCACAGAAAAGAATGAACATGATAAGATACTGATGCACAGGATAACTAAGAGTGTAAATTAGTTATGTCACACTTAGAAGAGATGCTGGAAGGTGGAAAAAGCAAAGTAATAAGTATATAACTTCCAGTTGTTTTCTACTTCAATGTCATTGCCCTTTCAAGAAGTGCATTTGAAAAAACACTCATAAGTCCGCTTGAATTTGTAGGCTTTGTGATTTCTCCTCAGAACTGTTTTTCTCACTGATTTCTCAGGAGTACATTGGGGAAGAATGGAGTCTCAAAGGACAAAGAACAGATGGGAGAGGACGGACTGGGAGAGCAAGAGAAGCAAGAGAAATGTACAATGATTGAAGGAATAAGTAGGCAAGTCATTAATTAGTTGCAGAGTCAAAGGCAATGACCTGCTTCCATTCCTATCTCCGGTCTGTGTCTGTAAATCATCAATAATCATCATCACTCCCCTTTATTCAAAGCTATAAAACAGATTTAAGTTCCGCCGACAGCCAGCGAGTGCAGGAAAATATTTCCTGGCTATGTTGTGCCACTTAAAGAGGGAGCTTCTTTTATCCACTTCAAAATCCCAGTGTGAATATTTCCTTTAGATGCCTTCAAATTTCACTGAAAAAAAGGGCTTCAGGATTCTTCCCAAGATCCTAAATCTATTTTTCTCATGGGGCCACTATTTTTGTCATAGCATTTTATATGTTTTAATTGATTAGTATGGTCTTGACTATTTGCCAAACAATATATGAACTACTGGCCAGTCCCAAATATTCAATATACTTGTCTCATAAATATCTTTCTCATAAATATAAATTTTTCTCCTGAAATCTTCTCTATTTTTCTTATAAAAATCTTTATTTGATTATCACACTTGACCATGATACTACCATAAACACTTTATCATGTAGGCATTCATTCATTGAACTAGGTCTTTTGGGGATCAGAGAAAGGAGGAGAGTGACTAGAATTATAATTCTCATCCTATTACTCATAATTTGTCACATCAAATAGGTAGTGGCAGGCATGGATGCTCAGATATTTTGGGGTTGTGCTGACCATGGGCTTGGAATAAGATTAAACAGTGCACAACCACTATTGAAAAGTGAGTCTATGAGGGGCACAGACAAGCCAGAGCCTTCAGTAACTGTAAATTAAGTGCATTTGTGAGCATTACTTGGAATTCACTGTGCTATGAGGAAAACACTGAGAAATAGAATATATCCTCTTCCTGCAAAATAGATCATAGTAATGTACTAGGATGAGCAAGTTACTAGAGCCAGACTGTGTTTAAATGCTATTACAGAAACTAAGATGTTAAGTAACAGTCAAAGGAGGAGGTAAGAACAACTGTCAAAGGAAAGACAGCAGGGCTCACCCCCAATCTAGGCTTTTGCTAGGACTGGCTCTAGACTCAACTCTGATCCTATTTTACATGAAAGCTGGAAATCAGAACTTTATGGAGAATATTGTAATACTGTGTTGGAAAATTTTCTTTAAAAATACACTTCTGAATTACCAAAACTAAACCACAAAGTCATAAAAACTGAACAATCAAATAGAATAGTTACTGACTAAGTAATTCCTGGGACCTGAATTATTCAACATAGAATTGTACAAAAACTTCAGGGAGCATCTAAAACTAATAATACTCTTCAAACATCTTAAATAAATTGAAAAGGAAGGAGTATTTTCATATTCATTTCTGGAAGCTAGCATTACTTTGACTTGAATACCAGACAAGGACTCAACAAAATAAAGAAACTACATGCCAAATCTTTCCAATGACCATAGACACAAAAATCTTTAAAAAGATACAAGCAAACAGAATAAATAAAGCATCAAGATCACATAGGCTTCATCCTAGGGAAGCAAGGATGGTTCAACATATACAAATCAAAAAAGATAATATATCACATCAAGAGAAGCAAGGAAAATAAAATCACATAATCACCTCAATTATACAGAACAAATATTTCATAATATCCAACCTTCATTCATGATTTAAAAAAAAAACCCTGAAGAAAGTAGTCAGATAAAGACTTTATCTCTGTGTGATCTAAGTTATTTATGACCAGGGCAACTCTCAACATCATATCAAATGGGAAAAAAGAAAAGCTTTCCTTCTAAAATGAAGACAAAACAAGGATGCCCACCTCTACTGCTGTTGTTCATTGTAGTTCTCAAATATTAAACAAAGCTACTAGGCAAGAGAAAGAAATGAAAGAAGTATGTATAGAAGAGAAAGAAATTAAAATATCATAATTTGCAAATGACATGACAATTTATCTAGAAGATCAAAAAACTGCATGAACACAAAAAATCAATACCATTATTGTACCAATAATGAACCCACCAAGGAAGAAACTAGGAAAATAATATTTGCAATAGTATCAAAAACATTAAATACTTAGGAATTAACCTAGTCAAGGAAGTGAAAATCCTCTACAACAAAAATTACAGTACTCTAAAAATGAAAACCAAAAAGATATTAAAAAACTGAAAGACATCTTCTGTTCCTGGATGGGCAGAACAAATATCAAAACAGCCATATTTCCAGACACACAGCTTTAATGCAATCCCAATCAAGATATCAACAGCATTTCTCACACAGAATTAGAGAAAAAAATCTAAAAGTTCATATCAAACCAAAAGGACCTAGAATAGAAAAAAAAAAAAAAAATAGCTAAAGTAATCCTGGGCAACAACAACAAAACAAGAGGCCTCGCAGTCCCGGATCACAAGTTATCCTACAAAGCTATGGTGATAAAAGCAGATGGTATTAGCACAAGAGCAGACACATGGATCCTTATAAAAGAATAGAAGATGCAGAAACAACTCCATGTCTGATTTTTGATAAAGGGGCCAAAAATATGCACTAAAGGAAAGATAGTCACATAACAAAGGGTGCTTGGAAAACTGACTATGCTCATGCACAATATTGAAACTAGACTCATATCTCTCACTGTGTACAAAACTAAAATCAAAATCGATCAAAGATGTAAATAGTAAACAGAAACACAATTTGATGGAAACAAAATATGTAAGATTCTTGAAGTCATAGGTCTAGGCAAAGACTTTCTTAATAGAGGCCCAATTGCATAAGAAATAACAAGCAACAAATGGGATCAAGTTAAAAAGCATAGCAAAGGAGACAATGAACAAAGTAAAGAAACAATTTAGAGAATGGGAAAAATTATGCTGGCTATTTCTTCTAGAACAGAAGACTAACAACTAAAGAACTTAGAAAAATCAGTCTCCCCTAAATAAAAACCTAATCATAAAACTAAAAATTCTTTTAAAAATGTAAACATGACAAATAAATTTATGAAAATAATGTGTTTGACATCATATGCCTTTAAAGAAATGCAACTAAGGGCCGGGGAGTTAGCTCAGTGGTTCCGGCGCCTGTCTCGCAAGCACAAGGACCCGGGTTCGATTCCCCGGTAACCACATAACAATACTGGGTGTGGAGACCCACACCCAGCAGCAACCAGTACCACATACCACAGTGCCGGGCGTGGTGGCTCACGCCTGTAATCCCAGCACTCGGGAGGCAGAGGCAGGAGGATT
>PVIR01031397.1:0-19481 GCA_004026965.1 Petromus typicus
GTTCCTTAATATCAATACTGTCTACCTGCAAGCCCATTGACTCTGCCGTATGACAAGTGTCATCAACCCCAGGGACAACTGAAGGCTCTCAGAGTCTCTCCTGTATAATTTTAGGCTCCACTTTCTTCGAGGCAGATCTCAGTGTACTTAAACATTAATTGAGACAGAATTTCTCAATTAACCTACACAAGAAAGGATATTATAATGTTCCTTTCAGAACCCTGTAAGCATTAAACCTATACTTGAGGCCATTTGGAAGCACTTTAGGAGTAGTGCCTTGGTTTATAGTTTCTTAAAATTAGTTATAGTCTTCTGGCTCATATGCTGCCACAGAGGAGTTATTTTATGTGGGAGGAACTTGATTGAACCATGGGAATTCTTCAGCCAGTTCTTTGTGCTCCTGGATGAGCAGCAGCATTATCCATAATGAGAAGAACCTGAGTGGTAAACCTTTGTCTTCTAGATATTTCTTTCTTTTTTTTTTTTTAGGTTTTTTGAGATAGGGTCTCGCTTTGTGGTACAGGTTGGCCCTGAGCTCAGCCTCCAACTGACATCACAGCAATCCTCCTGCCTCTGCCTCCTGAGTGCTGGGATTACAGGAGTGAGCCACCACGCCCGGCACTGTGGTATGTGGTACTGGTTGCTGCAGGGCGTGAGTCTCCACACCCAGTATTGTATGTGGTTACCAGGGATCGAACCCTGGTCCTTGCACTTGCAAGACAGGTGCCGGAACCACTGAGCTAACTCCCCAGCCGATATTTCTTAACAGTAGGACAGAAATCCCCCGATCTACTAAAAAAAATACCGTTGTTACCCAGGCTTTTGTGTTAGATCTCCACCTGGCCCCTAGCATATTTTTCATGACTTTGTTTTTGAACACTACTGATAAATCAAGAGAGGCTTTATGTTGAGATCAACCCTCAAATTGGGACATAGCAGTAAGCTTAGCCAATCCTTCAGAGGTTTGTGGCCTGCCATTTTCTTCTCTTCCTGGGTAATGTATGTTCTTCTGGGCATTTTCTTCCAGAAAAGGCTGATTTTATCAGTTGAGAATTTGAGAGCAATAGCCGTTTCCCTGTCATCATTTTAGTCATGTATGTAATTTTCAGCAGCCCTTTTGTCACTGGTGCCTACTTCACCTTGCCTAACTATATGTGCACCCCAGTTCTTTAAAATTGTGAAACTACCCATTATTAGCATGAAATGCTTCACTACTATCACTTGTTAGTGGATTAGCCTTTACAAGGTCTGCATTTCTACCTCTAGCTTTTCACTAGTTCTAGACTCAGATAGGCTATAACCTGCCATCTGTTTTTGGTTTCCACACTAAGAATAAGCCTTTCTGCCTTCTCTAACAGTTTATTCAGACTTACTAATTTGAGTAACACCTTTAGCAATATTACCTTCCTTATAGAAACCTTTTCTCCATAAGATTGTCAAGATGTTGGATTTTGACATGTTATACATATTAGCAGAATTGATCACACAAACACCACTCTCATATTTCCCCACGATTTCTCTTTATTTGATTGTGGTTGCTTTTTAAAAAATGCTCTCTTCCTTAACTTTTCTAGCTTTGTGAGGTCCATTTTGATAGCACCAAACTAAAGTTCCAATTGTAACCCAAGTTATTTGTTTGAGGCCAGTTGTAACTCAAGGGTCCACTGTAGTCCGTACCTAAAAGAAATAATAAACTAATGCAACCTCCTGGGTGAACTTTGAAAACGTGTGAAATGCAGGCTAGTCACAAACAGGCCATAATATTCTTGTATCCATTTATATGAGAGGTCCAAAAGCTGGGCATAGAAACAAGGTGGATTAATGCTTAGGAGGGGCTGAAAAGGAGAGAAGTGAATTAAAAACTGTTTAGAAGTCTACACACAAAGAGGAAAAAATTAGATACTACTTGAAGAATACTGAAGTTTGTAGATCTATTTTAAATAACCATATATATACTTCCAGGAAGATGGCAGATTGCTAAACAGAAGCAAATCAACCTCTACAAAATTTAGAATCCAGACACTGGAATATAACAATTTAGGGAAGAAAAGTAGGGAGGTGATTCCTGTTATGCAAGGAGGACCTATAGGGAAAATAGGAGCCCATAGGGAAAGTAAAGAGGCAGCCCTTAACAAAGTAAAGAGGTGACAGATTAACTCAAGGCTGTAGACTTGACTCCCATCTTGCAGCGTGAAAGAGGAGCCAATCTGCAGAGATGTAGAAAGGAAAGGTAATTCCGTAGTCCCTACAGAGAAAGACATGAGTAGAGTAGAGCACAGGATGCTGTGAACTGCAATAGGTAGTAAGTGACTCCAGTCCAAGAGGCTACTGGAGAGAATATTTGGTTGGATGCTGTTTTAAGAAGGGGCCAGCTGAACTCGGAGCAGTCTTGGGGCTTCCAGGAACTGGCATAAGTGCAGGGGACATTCAGGGTTAGAAAACCAAGGAAAGCCTAGCAAGAGATGTCCAGCGTATTCTGCACTGTACAGCTCAGTCCCCAACCTGACAACCAGAAGCAAGGCTCAGCCTGAACTGTGGATTTGAAAGCACCAGCATCTCCTCTCCACTTTCCTCATGCTGCAGGTCTTCTGGGATTTCTAGCACAGTCGTGGACTCTTGTTTACCTCCTTTGTCTACCAGTGCTGAAGAGATACACCATGAGTTGGACACAGTGACAAAACTCTAATCCCCAAAGGATATCTACAGGCTTGAAATCACAGAGAAATTTTTAAATCTTTTTTTGTTGTTTTTCATGAATTGATAATTATTTTCAGATCTTTCTTCGGTCCTTGTATTATTGTTTTCCTCCTTTCTTTCCCTTCTGTCGTCTTCACCAGCTTCCCAAAGCAGAGGAAATCTTCCTGTATCTTTTCAGCCATGCTTTTAATTTCTTTATTTCTCTGGTTTTTCTTTTGCCCCTTTTAAATCTCCCCTGAAGGTAAAATTGTTCTGAGGGCACATTTTACTATATACATTTTTCTTATTTGTTTTATATTTTGTTATATAACTAAATCCTGTACCTGTGGTGAAAGGTAGCAAGTTAACAACCACAGTGTGTCATTTTTCTATACTGTGCTTGATGCTATTGTTATTTCTGACTGTATTAAAGTGACATAATTCTAATCAGTTGTTCTTCCTTGCATGCCAAAACTAAGACTATCTGAGTGTCATAAAAAATACCATAATCCAGTACTAAAGGAATAGGTACTGGGTCAAAGAAATAATATCTTAGTTATTTTTCTCATCGTTGAGACAAAATACCCTGTACTCAAGGAAGAAAGGCTTACTTAGCTCATTATTTGTAGAAATTTTAGTCCTCAATTGTCTTCTTCCAAGGCAGAGGAGAAACAATTCATGGTGTGTACAAGGTAGCAAGAGCAACCCGGGAGCTTTACAGTGTCTTTTATTCTTTTATCTACACTGTATAAGACAAATAGCACTCACAATAATCCTTAATCCTAGTGCCCTTGAGTCTACCATTGCACATGAATCAATCTCAGTATCTCGTGCTCTAGATCTGAGAAAGTTCCATCTGTGACCACATGAGGCACTGGAGTACATCTAAAAACAAGCCATAACACGTAGCAACTTCTCTTCCCTAATAAACTGAAGAGGCAGGATCTTGAGATAACTCAAAAGTCAGAAACCAGCAATGCCTGGAAGACATCTCTGAAAAGTCAGACAAAGGGCTACTATGAAGAATATATAAAGAGCTTAAAAAATTAGCATCCCCAAATTTAAAGACCTAATTCAAAAATGGGCATCTGAAATGAACAGCCACTTTTCAGAGGAAGAAGTAAAAGCAACTAAGAAGCATATGAAGAAATGCTCAATATCACTGGTTATTAGAGAGATGCAGATGAAAACGACACTGAAATTTTGTCTCACTCCACAAAGAATGGCTGTCATCTCAAAATTATCCAGCAAGAAATGCTGGTGAGGCTTTGGAGAAAAAGGAACTCTTATCCACTGTTGGTGGGAATCTAGACTTGTACAACCACTGTGGATACCAGTGTGGAGATTTCTCAAAAAACTAAGATTAGAGATCCCATTTGACCCTGTTATTCCCCTACTAGGGATATACATGAAGGAATTAAAAGATTCATATCACAGCATCATATGTGCATCCAGGTTTATAGCAGCTCAGTTTGTGATAGCTAAATCTTGGAAAGAAACCAAATGCCCATTAATTGGAGACAGGATAAATCAGATGTGGTTCTTCTATAGAATGGAGTATTATTCTGCCATTAAAAGTGATAAGATTAAGTCATACTCAAATGAATATACTTTAAGGATATATTCATAAATGAAATAGGTCACATATATGTAAATACTGTACATTTTCTCTGGTATGAGTAAATGAAGATGTAAATGAATTCTAGAATATATAGTAGATATTGTGAAATAGAAAATATTCAAAAGAAAATGGGGTATAGGGGTAAGTAATGAGGGAAAAGTAATGTGGTAGTGATAAAAGGAAAGAAAACATATATAGAGGGGTTTGTAGCGTGAGTACGGGAAAGGGAAAAAAATGAGAAGTCATGTCAAACTGGTACAGATTTCAATACTGAGTGTGATCATGTTGTGTACAAATAATTTACCAGTAAAGATTCAAAATTTAAAAAGTGATTTCCAAAAGAAGTCTCAATATTAGTAATAAAGATACTTATTATAGTAGTAAATAAGTACTACCTATTATAGTAATAAAGATACTTATTATAAGTAATTTGTAAGTATCAAAGAAAACAAATTTTTAAAACAGAAAATGAGACCCAGAAGCAAGATGTAACCCCAGACATGCAGCCCACGAAAGGCAGATCCAGAGGACATTGAGCTGGAAGAAATCAAAAGTCACCTAGTGGAACTTTCTAAAATGATAACACTGGAAGTAAGAATGCAGATGAGTGAGGCCCTAGAAAAAAATCGAAATGATTTCAGAGATTACTAAAAAGATGATGACTATGATGAAGAATATGATTAGTAACTGTAGAGTAGATACAGATTAAAAAAGTGTGGATTAGGAAAGTGATGAAAGTGAAGAATGCTTATTGTAGGGAAGAACTGGATTCCATGAAACATTCAAACATAACTAAGAGATTAAAAAATTCTATTGAAATATTGCAGCAGAATCAACCAATGTGAGAACAGAATATTAGATATAGAAAGAAGATTTACAGTTAGTATTCATCAAATGAAAGTCTTAATAGCAAGGGCCATGAACAATCTAAATGCTGATAAGGATGCATAGAAAATTAACATAATATTCATTAGAATCAGTAAAAACCAGAAGATAGCCCAGAGACTATCTTCTGTTGCAGTTTTCAATATAAAGGGTTTTTTTTTAAATTTCAGTAAAAATCAGAAGATGCCCAAAGGACATCAAAAAACCTGTCCACAAAAGTAATGGCAGAAAATTTCTCAACCATAGAAAAAAAACTTTACGTGTGAATAAGTGAGATATATAGAACTTCAGTTACCCATGATCAAAAAGAAGAAAATCCTACATCAAGTCAGAATAGTCCAGATTCCAGAAATTCAACACAAGGACAATATTAAAAACTGTTAAGCAGGGCCAAGGATTTAGCTCAGTGCTTCAGGCACCTGCCTTATAAGTGCAACATCCTGAGTTCAATCTCTGATACCTAAAAAATTAAAGATTCACCTAAAAAGGATAAAACCATCAGAATGACTGCAAACTTCTCAATGCAAACCCTTAAGGAGAGCTTTGAGTGAAATGTTTCCAGCCCTAAAAGAAAATAATCTCCAACACAGATTGATGCATCCTTCAAAATTAACTTTCAAAGTTGATTTAAAAAACCCAGATACTTCCATGATAACACCTGAAGAAACTCAGTGACTACCAAACCAAGACTCCAAAAGTTCTGGAGGATATTTTAGAGAAACACAATGAAGACAATTCCGTAAATTCTATTAGAATGAATCTGCCATGGAAGGTAAACATTTAAATAGGGGAGGGGGACCAACAATGGGAAAGTAATACAACAAGGACAAGTCAGGATATATCAGTTATACCCATCAATGTAAATGGTCTCAAATCATTAGTCAAAATGCTTGGATGAAGAAACAAAATTCAAAAAATACGCTGTGTAGAGGAAATACAGTTAACTCAAGATTCATAGACTGAAAGTCAAAGGACGGAAAGCAATATTCCATGCAACAGGAACCTGGTAAAAAGCAGGGATAGCTCTTCTTTCTGGAGACAAAGTGGACTTCAAGCCAAGACTAACCAGAAGAGACAAGGTCACTGTACACTTCTAAGGGAACAGTCTCAGGGGGAACAGATAACAATCATAAATGTTTATACATCAAATATCAGCACATTTAGTAATATAAAAGAAACACTAATGGACATGAAGAGTCAAACACTAATGTAATTTTAATGGGGAACCTCAATATCCCAACTGTCACAGATCCATTAGACAGAAAAAAATATCAGAGCTGAACCAAGTCTTTGAACAAATGGGCTTAGTAAATACCTACCAAATGTTCCACACCACCACAAGATACACATCTGGCAGTCTCAGAAATATACTACATGCTAGCTCATAAGACTTGCTTAAGTAAATGTGAAGGAACTGAAATAATTCCATACATATTATAAGACTATGGTGTAATGAAATTGGAAATTAGTGGCAAAAGAAACCACAAAAGCTGCATAAACACATGGAAATTCAAATAACACTCTTGAACAACTGATGAGTCACAGATGAAGTTAAAGAATTCATTTTTACAATTAAACAATAATGCCAGTATGACATACTGCAACTTGTGGGATGCAATGGAAGCAATCCCATAAGGGAAATTTAGAGTAGTGAATTTCCACATCAAAAAAAGGAAGCTCTAACTTAATGAACCTCAAGTTTGTAGAAAAAAGAAGTTAAACCCAAAGCATATATGAGGGAGGAAATTATTAAGATCACAGCAGAAATTATGGCAGTTGAAGCTAAGAAAACTACAAAGAATTGAACTGAGTTGGTTCTTTGAAAAATAAAATTGACTTACTAATCTTATCAAAAACAGAAAGAACAATCAAATCCATGCAATTAGGCATTAAGTGGGTGAAGTCACAAGGGATCCTGTAGAAATCCAAAAGACCTTCAATATCTAGTTAGAAAACTTGTATCCTAATAAGAGGGAAAAGGCAGAAGAAATGGATAGATTCCTTGATATATGTGAATTGACTGAATCATAAAGTTAGAAAAATTATAAGGAACCCATGTCAATGTAATTGAGATAATTAAAAATCTACCAGCAAAGAAAAGTCCAGTTTCTGATGTATTCATGCCTAAATTCTACATGAAATTTGGAGATTGCTCCAAATTTTGGAGACTGCTCAAATTCTTCAAGTCAAAAGGAAAGCAGTACTTCTGAGTTCGTTACTGGAGGAAAGCATTACCCTGTTACCAAACCTAGAGAAGGATCCAACCAAAAAAGAGAAATACAGCCAAATTTCCTTAGTGAACATAGATGTAAAAATCTCAATAATGTACTGATAAAAAGAATTTGGGAAATCATAAAAGAGATTATATACCCTGACCAAGTAGGAGTCATTCTGGAGTTTCAGGGGTAGTTCAGCACACACAAATCAATAAACATAACACACCATATTAGCGAAACTAATGACAGTCACATGATCATTACAATAAATGCAGAGAAAGCATTTGAAAAAGTCCAACACCCAATCATGATAACCCTACAGAAAATTGGAATAGGTCTTTATTTCAATCTAACAAAATCCAGGTATGACATACCGACAACCAACATAATACTAAATAATCAAAAACAACACAAGGATATTTGTCACTACTCTTATTCATTATAGTTCTGCAAATAGCAATTAGATATGACGAAGTAAAGGTATAAAAAGCAAGAAGTTAAATTATTATTTATGGATGACATGATATTCTGCACAGATGACACCAAAACTCCACCAAAAAGTTATTTAATAAATTCAGGAACATACTAGAATACAAAGTCAACACTCAAAAGTCAATACCCAGTGCTGGGAGACAGAGGTAGGATTGCTGAGGATTGCTGAGTTCAAGGATCACCTGGGCTACATAGGGAGCTCAGGACCAGCCTGAACTACAAAGTGACACCCTGTCTCAAGAAAAATCAATAGTCTCTTTAGACATAAATAACAAACTCAGAGAAATTAAGGAAACCACACCTTTTACAATACAATCAAGAGAAATGAAGTACTTGGAAATTAACAAAGGAAGTTTATTTATTATTTAAAAAAACCCTTTATATTGAAAATTGCAACTGAAAAAAGGATGTTGAGAGTATCAGAAATGGGAAGATATTCCTTGTTCTTGGATAGGCAAAACTAATATAGTGAACATGGCCAAACTTTAAAAACTGTTTATAGATTTAATACCATCTCCATTAAAATAGGAATAACATACCCATGGAATTATAGAAAATAATCCTAGAATTCATTTGGATCCAGAAGAGACCTAGAATAGCAAAGGCAATTCTGAACAGCAAATTTACATTAGAGGACATCGCAATTCTGACTTGAAATTATACTACTGTGATAAAAATGACATAGTACTGGCATAAACACAGATCCAATGATCAATGGAACAGAATAGAAGATGTAGAAACAAGACCAAATACACTTAAGCCACCCTATCTTTGACAGAGGGGCCAAACACTTTTACTGAAAGAAAGTTTCTTTAATAAATAGTCCTGGGAAGACTGACTTTCCACATGACAAAGCCTAAAACTAGGTCCATATCTCTCACCTTGCACTAAATTAAAATCAAAATTATTTGGAGATCTAAACATTAAAACAATCAGTCTGCTAGTAGGAAAAAGAAATAGGTAAATCTCTTGAAGACATACTTCGTTGTCTACAAATGCTGCAACAACCTGGTCAAACAGGAAATTCTATGAAAAGTCATATTGAAAATTCTTTGTACTGTTAAAGAAATGACTGAAATAGTCAAGACAGCTCACAATATGGCAAAAAATTTTAACAGCTATTCCTCAAAGTACTAGTATGTATTATATATAGAACTCAAAAATCAGACACCCTAAATTTAAATACACAAACCAAAAATGGGCATCTAAAATGGTCACTTCTCAGATGAAGAACAAACAGCAAATAAACATATGAAAAAATGTTCAGTGGGCCAGGGGTTTAGCTCAGTGGTTCCAGCACCTGTCTTGCAAGCGCAAGGGCCCATATTCGATCCCCGGTAACCACATACCATGCTGGGTGTGGAGACCCACACCCAGCAGCAATCAGTACCACATACCACAGTGGCGGGCGTGGTGGCTCACGCCTGTAATCCCAGCACTCGGGAGGCAGAGGCAGGAGGATTGCTGTGATGTGAGTTGGAGGCTGAGATCAGGGCCAGCCTGAACCACAAAGCGAGACCCTGTCTCAAAAAACCTAAAAAAAAAAAAAGGCAATAGATACCCAAGTTACCTGATGAAGATTTTAAAGCAGCAGTGATAAAACATGCTTCATCAAGCCAAAATAATCACACTTGAAACAACTTTTTGAAACAGTTTAAATGAAAAAGGTGTAACAGAATTTAATTTAATTTAATTTCTAAACAAAAACATACAAGATGGTCAGCTCAAAGTAAAATGTAGGAAACACTGCAAGGGAATGTGGATCTGTTACTGAATCAGAACAATAGAGAAGTACACTGAAAAAATCAACAATATCCTTACAGGTCCTAACAAAAGATAGTTGTCTCATTAGGATTTGGTAAAAGGGATTAAAAATGGTAACATAAAGACTAATAGCAAAATACAACCTCTCTGGGACCTAGAATTAAAATGCTTGGAGAATAACAACTTGGTGAAATAAAATAGATTTCAGGTCAAGAGGAAGCTGACAGGAAAACTAGAATCTACAAAGAAGTTGGAGAAATGAAATACAATGCAGAGACAAGGACCAAGGACTCTGGGAAGCTAAGTGCAGCTCCCAGGGAAAAAGTCCTGTTTCTGATACCACAAAGTAAGCCTGGAGAGTCAGGACCCCTGAGGAGAAACAATAGATTAGGGTGGCAGCATTACTCAAGAAAATTCCATGGCTATTGAAAACTGCAAAAACATGGAATTTTAATAAGAAACGGACTCCTTCCATATGGCAGACTAGAGTTGGAGAATTCTAGTGCAATGCCCGTAATATTTAGAGCTTAATTACAGTAGGAGCTATTTTGGGAAGGGGTTAATTGTTTTTAAGACTGAGCTAAACCCCATTTCTGGGGTCCTCTAACTACTGTGCCTGGGTAGGAGACATCCACAAGATACAGGTCTCATAGACTGAGAGGTCATGGGTGAGACTTAGACCCCCCCCCCCAGGAAGTTTAAATTAAGGCCAATAATGTATTAATGATCTCACTCTCCAAGTTGACACAGCAAGCCAGTGGTGAGTGGCTTTTGAAGGGTCCTGGGCATGAAAGGGCTGCCATTAAACCCAGTAGGTTGATTGTCAACCCCACATCCAATTGCCTACATCCAATATGAAGCTTGGCGGTCTGTTTGCTTTCCCTACCTACCAACATAATCAAGGGTATAACTCCACTTGGATGGTTGCCATGGACTGGAATGCACAGATAGGCTTCTGGGTTAGGGTACAGGTCAGAACAATCAGGCAAGAAAAATAAATTAAAAAGACATGCATAGGAAAGCAGAAAATTCTCTTTCTTCACAGATGACATCATCTCTTAAAAAGATTCTACCAAAGAACCCTGGAGATAGTAAACCAAATCAGCAAGGTAACAAGACACAAGATCAACATACAAAAGTCTGTAGCATCCCAGTATGCCAATAACTAAGGCACTCAGTACTGGAGACCCCTGCACTGGGTCCCGATCTCTTGCTCAGTGCTATACCTCAAAATGAGAAGAAAGTCACAGAGACGGAATTAGAGAGATAGGCAGCCAGGACAACCAACGCTGGGCAATCAGTAAAAGACTATGGCCAGACAAAGCCAGTAACACTTTTTGGTGACAATTAAGTTGAGATAAGGGTGCTCCATGAAGTTGCAGTGGGAAAGCTATAAGAGAAGAAACAAAGCATTCTTGTGTTAGGGAGAACAGAATCTGGGTAAGAGTCACCCTGACTTTGGCTGTGTGTTATCTCATGCTTTGGTCAGGCTTTTTTTTTTTTTTTAGGTTTTTGAGACAGGGTCTCGCTTTGTGGTTCAGACTGGCCCTGAGCTCAGCCTCAAACTCACATCACAGCAATCCTCCTGCCTCTGCCTCCCGAGTGCTGGGATTACAGGCGTGAGCCACCACGCCCGGCATTCTGGTATGTGGTACTGATTGCTGCTGGGTGTGAGTCTCCATGCCCAGTATGGTATGTGGTTACTGGGGATTGAACCCGGGTCCTTGCACTTCCAAGACAGGCTCTGGAACCACTGAGCTAACTCCCCGGCCCTAGGCTTATTTTTTAAAATAAGTCAGTTGTGGGTTTCATTCTTCACAACCAGCACTGCCCACAGGCTGCTTTGGGAATAATAAATGGGACAGTCCCCCACAACTGAGAATGAATTTAGGAAAATAATACCATCACAATAGCATCTAAAAAAATTGAATACTTAGGAATTAACCTAACAAAAGAAGCAAAAGGCTTTCTTAGTGAAAACTATAGTTCTTTGGAAAAGGAGATGAAGATGATGTGAGACAGCAGAAAGATGAACCCCGGGATAGGTTGAATGAATATTGTCAAAATGACCATTTTTCAAAAGCTGATAGATTTAATGCAATCTAAATCAAAATCTGAACAGTATTTCTCACAGAAATAGAAAAAGCTGTCATAAAATTTATATGGAACCAAAAGAGATGCAGACTAACAATAGAAATCTTTGAAAAAATCACAGTCTTACTTTTCAAGTTATACACAAATCTACAGAGATAAAAACAGCATGATGCTGGCACATGTGGACCAGTGTAACAAAGTAATGGATGCAGAAACACCTCCCTCCATATTCAGCCATCTGACCTTTAATATAGGGGGAAAAGAAACCCAAATAAGAGAGAATAGATAGCCTTCACAAATGGTACTGGGAAAATTGGCTCTACCTTTGTTCTAGATTGACTCTAGAACCATACCTCTCACCAATTACCAAAGTAAAAACCAAAACAGATCAAAGATCTAAACATTAGAATAGAAAGACAATAACCTGCCAAAAGATAAAGTAGGTAAAACTCTGAAGACATAGGAATAGGCAAGTACTTCCTGAATATAATCCCAAATGCACAAGAAATTACTTAGTCAACAATTTGATTATATCAAATCAAAAAGCTTCTATATATCAAACAGAACAGAGTGAAAAGACAACCTACAGAATGGGAAAACTTTTTTTGTCAGCTACTCCTCAGATAAAGGATCAATAATCTTGAGTGTACAAAACTAAAAAAAAAAATGCATAACTGAAATGAGTAGACACTTCAGATGTACAAATGGCCAAAAACACATGAATAAATGTCAGCATCTTTGGCTGGTGGAGAAATGCAAATTAAGACAACGCTGATTTCCATCTTACTCTAGAAAAAGTAACTGCCATTAAATCAAATAATAAATGCTGGCAAGGCTGCAGTGAACTCCTATACCAGGAAAACAGAGAAATTTCAAATAAACAATCTAATGCTGAACCTCAAGATACTACAAAAAAAGCAAGAGAAACCCAAAGCTCATATGAGGTAGGAAGTTATAAGAATCAGAGCAGAAATTAATGCAATGGAGACTAAGAGGATGATAGAAAAAATCAACAAAGCAAAAAGTTGGTTTACTGAAAGGATAAACAAAATTGACAGACGTTTAGCTAACCTTATCAAACAAAGGAAAAGGCTCAAATCCATGCTATTAGGAAGAGAGGAGGAAATCACCACAGATCCAGTGGAAATCAAGGATAATAAACACATATTTGGAAAATTTGTATTCTAATAAGATGGAAAACGTAGAAGAAATGGATAGATTCCTAGACACTTGTGAACTTCCAAAGTTGAATGAAGAGGATATGAAAATGTTAAACACTCAAATATCAATCTGTGAAATTGAAAATCAATTAAAAAAAAACCTACTGACAAAAATTCCTGGTCCTGATGGCTTTACTAATGAATTTAAAAAACTTTCAAAGAACAGTTAATACCACTATTTCTCAAACTTTTTAATGAAATTAAAAGGCAGCAGTACTCCCAAATTCATTCCTGGATGCAACCATTACCTTGATGCCAGAAGGAGAAAAAGATTCAACCAAAAAAAAAAAAAGAACTACCAGCCAATCTCACTAATGAACATTGGTGAAAAAAAATCCTTAACAAGATACTGGCAAACAGAATACAGAGAATTATCAAGAAGATCGTACATCCTGACCAAGTTGGATTCATCCCTGTGATGCAAGGATGGTTCAACATACGTAAATAAACATGATACACTATATTAACAGACTCAAGAACAAGAACCATATGATCATCTCAATAGTTGCAGAAAAAGCATTCGACAAAATCTAACACCCATTCATGATCAAAACCCTACAGAAAACTGGAATAGATGAACTTTATCTCAACCTAATAGAAGCTGTTTATGTAAAACCAATGACCAGCATCCTTCTAAATGGCCAAAAACTAAAATCTTTCACACTAAGATTAGGAACAAGACAAGGATATGCACATCACCAGTCTTTTTCAATACAGTGCTAGAAACATTAGCCACAGCAATTAGACAAGAGAAAGAAATCAAAGGAATAAAGATAGGAAAGAAAAACTTAAACAGTCATTACTTGCTGATGACATGATACTCTAGATAGAAAATCCTAAAAACTCCACCAAACAACTGCTAGACCTAGTCAGCAAATTTAGTAGCATAGCTGGATGCAAGGTCAATGCTCAAAAATCATTAGCATTTTTATCCACAAATAATAGGCTTATGAAGAGAGAAATTGGGGAGTCAATTCCTTTCACAATAGCATCCAAAAAATTAAATATATGAGGATCAACCTAACAAAGGAGGTGAAAGACCTGCACTCTACAACACCCTGAAAAAGAAGACTGAAGAAGCTATCAGGAAATGGAATGGCATCCCTTTTTCATGGGTAGGAAGAACCAAGAAAATCTACAGATTCAAGAATATGAGGAAACCCCAAACAGTGTAAGTCCATGAAGGTAAATGTCATAGTTAAATTTGTATAAATAAAAGATATCTTACTGAGAGAAGCCAGTAAAAACTGACTTCTTTTTCTAAAGGAGAAAAAAGATTTCTCATCATAAACTAACAATCAAGTGTATGAATGGCCAGATACATAGATGATTTAAGAATTTACTAGATAAGAATAAAGAAAGAGAAATTCATTACACAATGTGAGAAATAACAGCAGGTGAATTACCAGACAGAACATCATATTCATGGGAAAGAGAGGAGTCTTTTAGAAGGCTTCTGAAGGATAGTAAGTCTATAAATCAAGGTTAAGGAACACAGGAAAAGGTGTTTAAGAAGATGGAATTGGACCGTTGTCTTCCTTGAAGTCTGCAGTGTCTTATACTTCTGCTAAATTTAGGCGTTAGGGTCTTGCGTGTTAAGAAAGGAGTGGAAAGAGCTGTTGGCTGTGAACTAAGCCTTGAGTTCATTTTGAAGCTGAGTGCATGAGCTAGTGCAAAGCAAGCTGAGACCAGAGCGCCTCTCCAAGGCTTGTTAGCACTCCACTTTGCGTATGACTAAATTCCTCATATTCTGGATTTTCCAATGTACTTGTATAATTTAATTCCATTCTTCCATTTTTTTCTGTAAAATGTACTAGAGCTCTGTATGTCCCATTGTATTTATAAAACATACTAAAATCTAATTTGTTTTAAAGGTGTGATGGTTAATTTTATGACATTGAGTAGTCAATGGAGTACCTAGATAGGCTGCTAAACAATTTTTTTTGGCAAGTCTAAGAGGGTTTTTGAATGAGATTAAGGTTTGTATCTGTAGATTGAGTAAAATAGATTGCTTTTCTTGATGTGGGTGGCTCTTGTTCAATCTTTTGAAAGAGTAAATAGAACAAAGTGACCAAATAGGATAGAACTTCCCCTCTCTGCCTTTCTTCCAACTGGAGCACTGATACTCTGTTTTCATACTTGAGGCTATACTGGCTATTACACCACTCACTTTCCTGTTTCTCAGGCCTTCTGACTCAGAGTGGAACTGTATGTATTCTGTATCCTGAAATTTTGAAGGCTGTGTACCTTGGAACTAATTAGCCTCTATAATTGTGTGAGCAAACTCCTTGAAATGAATGTCCTGGTCTCTACCTCTCTCCATATGCACACATATATTGATTCTACTTCTCCAGAGAATCCTAATATGAGAAGTTATTTATTTATTAAGTGGTCTTCCATTTTTTATATCATACGGCACCATTCATTCCTGCCTTCCTTTTGATGACTTTTTGTGAACATACAATGTAGGCTTTGAATTGCTATATCACTGGGCTCTGTTATATACACAATAAAAGCCAGTTAATTTTTCCAACTCGAGTTACACTTTATTTTGAGACAGGGTCTTGCTCTGTAGTTCAGGCTGCCTCTGAGCTCAGCCTCAAACTCACATCACAGCAATCCTCCTGCCTCTGCCTCCCGAGTGCTGGCATTACAGGCGTGAGCCACCACGCCTGGCACTATGATATGTGGTGCTGGTTGCTGCTGGGTGTGGGTCTCCACACCCAATATTGTATGTGGTACTGGAGGATCAAACCCGGGCCCTTGCGCTTGGTGAGACAGGCACTGGAACCACTGAGCTAAATCCCTGGCCCAGAGTTACACTTATTTTTTAAAAATTAAGATAATTAATATTAAATATTTATCCCACAGGAAAACTTGGAAATTCTGAAGGTTAAATTGTAATCTGTAATTTCCAGTCTCACTTTCCATTGGTTCTTCATTTTTCAATAGTTACTTTATGAGTTAATTCAGCATATAATTCAGTGATAATATAAAGTAATTCTTTAAGCCCTCACATTCTCTAGGACTGGAAACACACCTAGAAAATTGCTTTCCACACCAGTGTAGAAAGGTGTCTTTTCTGGCTCCATTGTATAAATTACCAGGACCATCTTCCTCTTCACTACCAACAGCTTTTTGCCAGGAGCCTCTATTGCCCAAGGAAGTCACCAGGTTACTTCTGGCTAATTATTAGAGGTTTTAATGCTGCTAGAAGATGAAAGAAGAAGTCTCACTCGTACTGCAAGACTGGGGGAGATGTTTCCAAATTAGAATTCAAATTTTGTTTTTATTACAAACAATGTTAAAATATATGTACTTAGGTATCTCATCTTCAGTGACTTTTTTTCTGGCAGTATGGGAGACTGAACTCTGGCTCTTGTGCTTGCAAAGGTAGGCATGGTGCCACTGTGATAAATCCCTAGCCTCTCTATTTGATGCCTCTTTTATGATTTAATCTGGGAACATAAGACTGCTTACAGCACTTCTATTACAAGTTCTGATCAACCCCTCCTGCACCCCGCCTCTGTGCCATGGTGGTGGGGATTGGACCTAGGGTCTTGCCAGTATTAGGCAAATGCTTGACTACTAAAGTATATCTTGAGCCCAAACTTCTTTAAAAGTCTTTTGAAAATTAAGTTTGGTGTTTCATATATATATATTCTGATATATCAAGAATGGGACACATTTCACCTCACTAACAAGGAATATTTGATTGTTGACATTGTTTAGATTATTGTCATATGGCAATTTTTTAAAAGCACACACATTTTCAGTCTGCTTTATCCTTGCTATTTTGTTGTTTTTGCCTGTTTGTTTGTTTGTTTATTTTGTTTTTGAGACAGGGTCTCGCTTTGTAGTAGAGGCTGGACTTGAACTCACTGTATTGCCCAGGCTGGCCTTACACTCATGATGATCTTCCTGATTCAGCCTCCGCAGGGTGGGATGTCACCACACCCAGCTCTTGCTCTGAAATTTTCCCACAAATAGTGTTCCTCTCGTCGCGGTGCTGAGAACGGCTCTTTCCTCAGCTCCCCATGACTCGGTGCACCACTGCTTCTATGTGAACCAGAAACCAGGAAGCAGAAACTTGAGTTATACTGTGAAATGAGACGGATCGTGCAAAGAAAAAGCCAGGACATGAACCTTTGCTCTCCATTTTACCAACACGGTTCTCTAGGGCTAGTAATATCTTCTCTGAGCCTGTTTTCTCATCATTAGAATACTTAAACTATCTTTTTTTATGAGGACTGACTAATGTAATCTAAAGCACTTAGCGTATACTCTTAAGAAAAATTAATTCTTTCTTGTACTAAACATGTTCTTATTTTCTAGTTGCCTAGGATTTTTAACTATATTTGTGTTGTCTAAGGAATTTCTAATCTCATCTAGTATATACTGCAGCCCCTGAGCTCCAAGGGTGTCTGCAGGCACTGAGAGCAAGGGTGTACACGGGGCTGGGCTTTGTGCTCCAGGCACCTGCAAGCGACTGGAGGTGAGCAGCTGAGAAAGCACAGCTTCCTCTTGTTGATAAGGTGTCTGACAACGCTTGCCAAGCTCAACTCCTGCAGTTAGGGGCATGTGGCACCTCATGGGATGCCGGAAGTGGAGGCAGTGACTTCTCACTGGCAGTCCTGTAGCAGGGCTAAACCTTGCTCTTGGAGCTGTGGTTCCACACCTGGCCCCACATCGCCCAGTGTTCCCGAATTCTCCCATCTTCTTTAGTTATTTTGTGATCATTGAGCGAGAGCGGGTCCTATTATGTTCCGTTACCTATGACAGACTATACCAGATATTTATGTCCATTACTTAGTTTCGCTATAGTTTTTATAATTTTCTAGATAACCTATTCTATTGCATATTATCTGTGTGTAAGGAATGATCCACTTGTGTTCCAATAACTGTGGCATTTCTAATTCTTACTGTTTTAGATAAGAGAATAATTCAAGACTAAAAGTAGTAAAACAGATCTCTGACTTGATCTAATAAAATTATTTAATATTTATTCATTAAAATGCCATCAGAAATAAAGGTACATAATGTTGGAAAACAAATCCTGGAAAAGTTAGTTGAACTATTATTGATTACACACTGAAGAATGTAGCTTTTACAGAAAGTTTATATATATAAATCTACATACATAACATGAAGAGTTTTCCAGCTGTCTGTCACTATTGGAAATAGTTACAGAGCCCTTACGTTTTCACCTATGGAACTGGTTTTCAGAACTAAGTTTTAAAAAAGTTTAATCCCTAGATATCGAATTTGCACAGCAGTTACACCTGAGCTCATCAATTCAAGTCAAGGGCAAAATCCATACAAATCAGGCATTCTGTGGTGAGTGAACCAGCCCAGGTGCCCTGGTCTCCTGGCGCCGGCAGCTGAGTGGCGGCCTCACTCACTGCGGGGGAAATGACAGAGCAAGGGGAGAGTGGTGTTGTAAGTAAAGCACATCGCCACATTTCCATCCACTACATTCTACTTCATGAGTCTCCCAGGAGCCGGAAAAACACGGTGAAGTCTTTAAAAGTGAATCCAGATGTCAGTCACCACCATCACATTGCTTTAATTATCAAAAACAAAGAAATAACTCCTTAGGTACATTCTAAGCAGGTGTTCTTTCAACAAAAACGGAAGAGTGAAGAAACAGCTGTGGCATTATATCTGCTTCAAGGCCAAGGAAGCAACTGTAACCTGAATAACAGAGGCTACCCGTGAGGCACTGAGAAATCACAGCCACTAGAGTTTGCAAGGATTAATCTATGTAGCACGGATGAGTGATTAATATTAATCACCCCATTTCACAGATGGGAAAACTGAGTGCTTTGTATCCTAATCATTTCTAAGCTAAGGTCTGTCAGTGTTCAGCAAGTTAACCATATAATGAATTAATTTTACAATTTAAGCCTACCTATTGAATAGAAAAATTATTTTTGAAAAAATAATAATACATTTCTATTTAAGGAAAATTTAAAAATAAATATTATCATAAGAAATCTTTGAAACTTCTCTAATAACTGTTAAGTTTTCCAGCATAATCAGATATAACACAGATATAAAGCAGAGTTCCAGAGCTGGAACTGTGATGTTTATGAGATCAAAGGGTAGTAGTTATCAGGAGAAGGATTAGAGAATGCCAAGTAAAACTGGGCATGATGACACCTGCACATAATCTCAGCTACCAAGGAAGCTTAGGCAAGAGGGTCCGCCTGACACTTGGTGAGAACCTATCTTTAAAAACAAAAAGGCTGAGGATATAGTTCAATGGTAGAGCACTCTTGCAGCATACACAGCAGTCCCTGGGTTCAGTTCCAGATACCGCCAAAAAAAAATGGTAGTCAAAATAAATCTTAAACTGTAAGTTACCTGATAAAAAAAAGGAACAGCACAGCAGGAGGAAGCCAGTGGAAAGGCAAGTGGGGTGGGAAGCATGACGTGGGAAGGAAAGCCTGCAAGCTGGTGCGGCGAAAAGCAAAGAAAGGGCTTGGTCGCAGGTGCAGCGTGGCTAGTAAC
>PVIR01031398.1:0-19494 GCA_004026965.1 Petromus typicus
CAAGTACTAGTACGATCTGGCTGACATTATTAGTGCACCTAAGCTACTTCAAGGTCCATGCAGCTGCGTGAGATTTAAATGTCTGTCACACAGATCTACCCACGCTGTTAAGTTTCCTCTGCCTTGCCAGCTTCTTCAGCATTGTCTAGCTGGGCCTACATGCAAAGTCCTCAGAGACAATGCTTGGATTCATGTCTGGAATGCTTCAGCATACCACTGAAACTACTCCCACTCGCATCTTTGCCTGAAGAAGTGATTCATGAGGGCTTGTGGCGCTAGCTAGCCATCAATGAACAACTTCTTGAATCTTTAATTACGGGCCAATGAAAACAATGCCTGCAGTGAACTGCCGCTTCCCTTTCACCTCTGACCCACCGTCGGACACGTGGCTGTGAGTGTTGCCAGATGGAAATTGCTCCTGACAATCTACATATAACAGCACTTTATTTATGACCTGAGGGAAGCACTTGTCCATTATCCCGTGGGCTTGAGTTGTGCTGAATACATATGGATTTCAGTCTTGTGTGTAGCCTTTTATATTTAGGTGAGGCTTGATCTGTCCCCCATATTCTCATATTGAGCCTTTGGACTGTGGAAAAGACAGAGATGATTAGGAAAAAATGACCTGCCATGGAGCCCCAAGTCCAAGTGAACCTTCATACATGGGTCCAAACTTTTGCTCAGTGGCTCCACCAGACATAATCTTCTCTCCGTTTTCTGCCATACCAGAGATTATAAAGATATTTTTATTACACAACTAAACATTCATCACCTGCCTTCCCCAAGTCTGAGTATTTCAGCTTCAGGAATTTGCTGGAATCTTGTCAATCCATTCCCAAGTAACAGAGAATGGGACTGAGTGATGCTACCAGGATAGAAAGGTTGAACCTCAGAGAAGAGGCTATCAGAGAGTACCAATTCATCACCTCCAAAGTTTCTCATGCTTAAAAGTGGACTTTTAACAAAATTTGCACCTGTAAAGTGTTCTTTACTCTGAGTGTGCTGTGTCTACAGTCCTCAGCTGCAGAAAGTTTTACTCTCAGCTCATGTTTGGCAGCATAGTTGACCTGAGTGCTCTTCGGCAGCCATCTCCAGTAGGTGTCTGGGAAGGTGGTTGCAAGTGGATGAAACACAAATGACTTAAGTAGACAGAGGTTAAAAATCCTCCCGGTCCAACATAGCTGTCCAGTGACTGTCACAAATGTTTTAGCCATTCAGCCCCTGTAGATAAATTAACCCAAGAATCTATTATTGAATTTACTTACTTACTAGCTTCTCATATAATTTTACCAAATTCATTTTATTTTCCAGTATTCTCAAAAGTATTTTAGAGAAAAAGTATTTTCTGCATTAGCAGAAAACTTAGGTAATGGGAAAGACAGGCCTGAGCCACACTGCTGAAGTCACTACTGAAAGCCAGCAGCCTGTGTTTTCCTCAGTGGAAAGTGCTTCTTCTGGGAAGGGTTCTCATTACATCATCAATGTATTTTTCCAGATATCAGGATCGCATGAGATGGAGAAATTTTTCCTGGGGAAACATTTATCATCCCTAAGCAAGTAGTTAAATTTTGGTATGAGCCCACTTTTAAAAATCCTGTTTTCCATATGAGGACTATGTGTATATGTGTGTATGTGTCTGTCCCTCCCTTGGTAAGATTTTGCAAATCTAATTCCACATTTGATTTATTTATTACTATTTTAATACAAATAACCAAATAACTGTCCTTTGAGAATATGTGATTGTGCTATTTTCCCTTAGAGGCAACATTCTTCTGTTTAAGGTAGTGCAGACACAAACATAAACACAATACACCAGGCACACCAATGCTAAAAAACACTTGGGAACACGATGTATAGTGTACACATTCCTGTTGTTACCGGAATATTTTATCACTGTATCCATTTCATGAAAAGAAACATGTATCCAAAAACAATGAGCTCCAGCATTACAGTATTGCATGAGGTGGAACCATAACCCAAAAGGAGGCTTTCACTTCCCAACTCAGGCAATTTTCAGAATGTGCCTTATGCCTCCACTTGGAGAATGAAAAAGGAGAGACAAAGATAAAAATCCTAGTGCCAGATGGTTGGTCAAATATCTAACCATCTAGACACAAGAACAGAACAGTGGCAGGTACGAAACACGCACAGAGCAGAGCAGAGGCTGCTACAGGCAGCAAGGCACGAAGCCCAACACACTCGTGGCACCTGGAACGCCTCCCTGAGATGCTCCACTCCGCAGTGTGCAGAGGTCCCCTGTTAAGACATAATGATTACATCCAAAGGGAGGCGTGGGTATATGGACATACACATCTTAACTCTTTTCTCTCCCTTCTCTCCTGGCTGTACATCTTTCCATAACTCCTTCTCCCTACATCCTCTTTCTCTTTTTATTGTCTTTTTTCCTATTATCTCTGTGTAACTTAGCTCTTTATTTATATTTTGGGCTTCTCATATAAGAGAAATCATAAGGTATTTTTAGCTGTGTGTCTTATCGCATTCACTTAACATTATGATGTTACAGGACATCCATTTTCCTACAACTGACACATTTACAGTAAAGTAGAACTCCATTGAGTGTAAATATCACATTTTCTTTATCCATCCATCTGTTGAGGGACATATAGGTTGCTTCTAAGATTTAGCCATTATAAATTGTGATGTTATAGGATTGGGTGTGTATGTATCAATGTAACATGTCTTTAATTATTTCGGGAAAATATGTAAAATGAGGTCAGATGGAATTTCTTCTTTTAATTTTTGAAGAATCACCAAATTGATTTTCATAGCAATGCTATTAGTTGATACTTGCACCAACAACATAAAGGAGTCCTCCACTTTTTCAGCCTTACCCACATCTGTTGTTATCTGATTTCTTGATGATAGTCCTTCTTTCTGGAATGAGTTGGAATCTCTGTTATTTCATTTTTATTTTTTATGAGGCACATAAAAACAATTATGTTGAATCAAGGTATATTCTTAGGTACATTACCCACACTGGCCTAAAATAACTCCCCCCCCCTTCCCTATTGTTTGTCTTTTATTTTGTCCTTTATATATTGAACAAGGCCTAGAATTTAGCTCAGTGGTACCAGCGCCTGCTTTGCAAGCAAAAGGTCCCTAGTTCAATTTCTTATACCACAACAAACAAACAAATAAAAATTTTATATATTGGACCTCTCACATAGAAGAAACATGCTATATTTAACCTTGTGTATCTGATTTATTTCACTTAACATTGTAGTTTCAAAGTGTACCTGTTTTCCTATAAATAATGAGAGCTTGTCCTTCTTTATGGCAGAGTAAAACTCTATTGAGTATAAATACTACCTTTTTATTTTTAAGACAGGGTCTCGCTTTGTAGTTCAGGCTGGCCCTGAGCTCACTATGTAGCCCAAGCAAGTCTGAAGCACACAGCAATCCTCCCGCCACCACACCTGGCATTGTGGTGTGTGGTTACAAAGGACAGAACTTGTGTCCTTGTGCTTGCGAGACAGGTGACAGAACCACTGAGCTAAATCCTTGGCCCTAATACCATCTTTTATTCAGTCATCTATTGATGGATATATAGACTGGTTCTAAGATTTACTTATGAATTTTGCTGCTATAGACAAGGGTATGATGTATCACTGGAGTATGTTGTTTTTAATCCTTTGGGAGAGAGACCAAGAAGGGGAAGAGCTGGGTCAACTGGAATTTCTATTCTATCTTTTGTGAGGAATTTCCATACTGATTTCTATCATGGCTGTGCAAGTTTACAATCTCACCAACAGTGAAGGATTTTTGTTTTGTTTAGTGTTTTACACACATTTTAGCTTCCCCGGCAGGTGTATTGGTTGATTTCACAAAGGCAGACATTTTTCCTGGTGTAAGATGAGATCTCAATGTTGTTTTCATTTGCATTTTCAAATGGCCAGGAAAGTTGAACAATTATTCATGTATTTATTGGTTATTTGTACATCTTCATCTGAGAAGTGTCTATTCATTCCAGACACTCCTTTTTGCTTGAGACTTTAAATGTGGAGGATCTAAATTTTCTTTATAAATTCTATATATTAGTCCTTTGAGGAGTATCTGGAAAAAAATATTTTCCCATTCTGCAAGTTATCTCTCTGCTCCATTGGTGGCTTCCTCTGATGTGTGGAAGGTTTTTAATTTGATATGACTTCATTTGTTAATTGTTGATACTACTGTATCTTGTGCAACAGGGCTCTGTTCCAAATCTTGGCCTACACTTAGATGTTCAAGAGTTTTACCTATTTTATCTTTCAGTAGATTATTTCTGTTTTAATACTTAGATATTTGCTTGATTTTTATTTTGGTTTAGCCCATGATGAAAGAAATGAATCTAGGTAAAACATTTGGCACATGAAAAGCCAATTTTCCTAACACCAGTTTTTAAAGAGGTCTTCTTTCAGTAAAAGTATTGGACTCCATTTCCAAAGATAAGGTATGTGAGTACACCTGGAGTTCTTTGTGCATTTTCTAATCTATTCCATTGACCCACTTGTTTGGCTTTTGTTTTTTACAATGTCATGCTGTTTTTCTCACTGTAGGTTTATAGTATAACTTAAAGTCATTGGCATTATGATGCTTCCTGGCCTGCATTTTGCCCGAAATTGCTTTTGGTATTCTAGCTTTCATCTGGTTCTATTTGAATGTTAGTATTGCTTTTTCTTGTTTTGTGAGGAATATTCTTGGCATTTTGATTGAGATTATGCTACATCTCTATAAGAATTTTAAAAGTATAGTCATTTGACTGTATTCATTTTGCCTAAACAGGAATAATGGCGATCTTTCCATTTTATGATGGCCTCTTTAATCTTTCTTTTCAATATACTATATTTTTCATTATAAAAGTCTTTCACTATCTTGATAAAATTAATTTGAAAGTATTTTGTTTTTCTTGATAATACTGTGAAAATTATTGTTTCTGTCTTCCTGACCTTATTATTCTATACAGGGGCTCTACTGATTTTTGAATATTAACTTTGTATCCTGCTGCACTACTAAATTTGATTATTAATTTTAGACATCTTTTAATAAAATCTTGGGGTCTTCTATGCCACTTATGAATAATGCCAATTTAACTTCCTCCTTTTTTATCCATATGCCTTTTATTTCCTCCTCTTCTTTTCTTTGTTTGACTAATGTTTCATTCACAATGAATTGAGGTAGTGATAGCAGACATTCAGGTATGGTTTCCAATTTGAGAAGAAAAGCTTTCAGCTTTTAGCTCTGTAGTGTGACTTTGACTGTTGGTTTGTCATAGATGGCTTTTATTAGATTGAGAAAAGATCTCCAATACCTATTATCTTCAGAGTTATTTTTTGTGTGTCATAAATGAATGTTGGATTTTGTTAGATGCTTTTTGTTGAGATAGTCATGTGATATTTGTCCTTGCTTCTGTTTATGTGGTACATTACCCTTACTTTTTTAGAGGTAAAAAAATTATTTTTATAATTGATTTTAATAGTACAGCTGGTAAAAATATTTTCCCAAATTGTGAGTTGTCTTTTTACATTTTTAGTGTTTTCTCTAGCTGTGTACAAGTTCAATGATTATTCAAAAGGATATTGTATAATTTCCATGTGTCTGTATAGTTTTTGTGGTTTCTTTTGCTATTGATGTTAAATTTCATCACCCTTTCATGTGATAATACATATGGAATAAGGTTTTTTTGTTTTTGTTTTTTTTTTTTGGTATTTACTTAAGCATACTTTATAGGCTAATATCTGTTCTGTTTTGGAGAAATTTCCATGTGCTATGAGAAGAATGTGTATTCTGTTGTTGTTAGATGGAATATTCCATTAATATTCTATTAAGCCCATTTGTTTGAAGTTTGGGATCAACTCTGATATTTCTTTGTTTATTTTTTGTCCAGATGATCTACTTGTGATAGTGAAGTATTGAATCTTTATAATAATTGTATTGATGTTTATCTAAATTTTTATGTCTGCTTGTGTTTGTTTTATGAAGTTGAGCATGCTGAAATTTTTTGTGTGTAAGTTTGTAATTTTTATCTCTTTCTGGTGAACTTTTTTTTGTTTCTACTGATCTATTTTGACTTGAAATCCATCTTGTTTCTAATTAGGATAGGTATTTCTGCTTTTTTATGAGTTTGTATTGCCTGGAATATTGTTTTTCATCCCATGATGTTTCGATCTGTGGGTTTCTTTTTTAATTAAATGCATAGTGCACACTGTTAAGTTCTATTTCTAGATCTTTTCTGATAATCTGTGTGTTTTCATTGGGGAGTCAAGATCATTTGCACTGAGAGCTGTTACTGACAGTTATTGGATTGTTCTTAACATTCCACTATTTTTCTATTGCTGATTTTTTTTTTTTTTTTTTTTTTTTTTTTTTTTTTTTTTTTTTTTTTTTTTTTTTTTTTTTTTTTTTTTTTTTTTTTTTTTTTTTTTTTTTTTTTTTTTTTTTTGCAGTTCCAGGGATTGAATTCGGACACTTGTGCTTGCAAGGTAGGCATGGCATCACTAGAGCTGAACCCCAAACCCATGTTTTCTTCTTTTTTTTTTAACTTACTAGTAGTGTTGATTTAAGTGTCTCATTCTAGGATATCCTTGAGGAACTTTCATAATGCTAGTTTGGCTTCATAACTTTATAAACTTCATAAACTTCCTGAGATACACTTTTCCATAGGAGTCCCTTATTTCTTTGTCAATTTTGAAGGAAATTTTTGCAGAATACAGAAATTAGGATTGGACATTGTTATCTTTTGGGGCTTGAAACACTTCACTTCAAGCCCTGCTTGCCTCTAAGGTTTTTGGTTGAAAAGGCTGCTACAATCCTAATGAGTTTTCCTCTATATGTTATGTGTTACCTTTCTCCAACAGCTTTTAAGATTGCTTTTCCTAGTGGTATTTTTTATAACACAAAACAGAAAGATTCTCTTTGATCACAGCCATTTGGGGTACTATATTTCTCAATTATCTGTATATTTATTTCTTTCCCTATATTTGTAAAGTTTTTAGCCATTATTTCTGTGAAGTGGCTTGTTGTGCCATTTGTGTTGTCTTATGATTTTTCATCAGTTCTAATTACTGTTAATCTTCTATGTTTTGTCTAGCAGTTTTTGGATCAATTCATGGCACTCCTGTTATTTTTAAGGTATCTTTGAATAGCTGGGTTTTGAAGTTATCATTTTCCCATAGTTTTTAAATTCTGACCTCACATTCATTACATGTACTGCCCATACATTCAATATAATATTTAACTTCATGGATATCCAATTGAAACTTTTCCATACACCTTAATTCTTTCCCTAACTGATTATTCATATTCTGTATCATTCTGTTTAGATCATTTTGCTTTTTATTGGTACATTCGGAAAGCTCTTGCATCATTGTGTTTATTACTTTCATTATCTTTTTAGTTGCATCTTCTGTAATCCCACTAAACAGCTCTTTGATTTGGCTTCTAACTCCTGTTATCCTTTCAGGTAGTTTGTGTGTGTGTTTATCCTGTTCTTCCCCTGGATGCTTTGCAGGTTGATTATAGGGAAACTGGGAATTTTGTGAGGCATTTTATTTCCTCTTCATATGTTTCTATTGTTTTGCTTGTTTGTTTTGTCATGTGCTGTTTGTGCATGTTTATAGCTTAAACACTTTATTGCTAGTACAGAGATCTCTTTAATTGCTTTTCAGTGTTGTAGTTTGGACTAACTATAGTCCTTTGCTTCAGCCCCAAGATCTGACCTCCTTGGTTAATTTGAGATGGGATAATGCAGTATGGTTAGCCCCACAAGGAGTTCTCTAGGAATGTACTCTAGTATTATTAGGGTCATGGTGGAAATCTGAGTATTATCTTATAGAGAAATAACAATGATTATGAGGCCCTGTTAATATTGAGCAAATCAGATAATAGTAAACTTCCAAACAAATTGGATAGTAATATATTGTTAAAGCCAATTATATAACACTCTTACTCCTATAGAAGAAATTCAAAATTATGGTATAAACATTAAAACAACCAACATATTGAATTACAGCTCAGAAAGAAGATGATGCACCTAGATAAATATGTTAGTTCTATGAACTGGGTGGCTTATATAAGTGATTTATTTTTCTGTGTGTTGAAATGCAGGATTTCAAAATCAAAATGTGATCTGTGTAATATACATGTACTGACTCCATACAAGGAATGTAAGCAGTAGGTATTGCAAGCACACATTAAGTAAATTTAGGCTGGAGATGTAGCTCAGTGATGCTAGTATTTATGCTACCTGACAAATGCAAGGTCTTGCGTTCAATCCCCAGTACTGTAGAAAAAAAAAAAGTAAATCTAAAAACAAAGAACTACCATCCATTCACATAACCAACACAACTTATTTCAAAAGTCTCAAAACCAATGGGCAGCATTATTATTATTATTATTATTATTATTATTATTATTATTATTATTCAAAATTACGATCCTGCTTGGAAGAAAGTCTTTTCCAATTTGGTATTTAAATGGTTCCACAAGTTAAAATTTTTTAAAGATTTAATTTTATATTCCTTGCTCATTTAAAAATAAACTATTTTATACTTTCTGTAGTAAGAGAAAAAAATCCTAAAGTGAGGGTAGGGAAAAGAAAGTAAGAAAAGGGAAGAACAGAGGAACAGAAGTAAGACTATAATAGGGAGTTGTCAAAACAAGAAAAAGTCTATAGTCTTATCTCTTTTGATTCCAGAGCAAACAGGTTCTTTAAGGCTTTGTACGCTGTCAGACTTGTGGACACACATACCTACAGTATCGCTGTGCAGCTACACACTCTCAGTGGCATGCTCTTCACAAAGCAGTTTGTACTCATCCAAACTCCCTGGGTTTGTGTATTAGTATTTCCTCAGCCTAACCCACTGGTGAAAGTTGCTACAAGAAAGCATTCCCTGTCACTTTCTTCCTCTATATTTCTGTGTCCGTGGTCCCCAGGAGTATCACCTGGGCAGGGCTACAACCCTGAAGAAGGGCACAGGTGTAAGAGGACTGTGGTTTGGGATTTCTCCATGGAGAGTGAGATTGTTTCAGTGAGGCCAAACACTCCTTCCTGCCTGCTCCTACTCATGTGCAGAGCAGGCACTTCTGATTCCCAGCATCTCTTCCAGGTTCAAGCACAGAGGCAAACAACCCCAATAAACACTGGAAACTACAATTGTTGCTATAAGGATTGAAACTGTTTAGGCCTGAGACCAACCTTTAGTGAAAGAGACAAGTGAGAATTTTTATGTTCTGACAATATGACTCAGTGGTAGACTGGGAACAACTCTGAGCAGATCCATCTGAACAGCTTGTTCATAAAAATTAACAAGGTTTCCCAGGCTCTCCTCCAAACTGATCCAATCAGAAGTTCTTGGAGTGGAACTTGCGGAACTCATTGGCAACATTTCCCAGGTGTCTCCAGTCAGCATTAAAATATGAGAAGCCCTGCATGACCTAACAGTGTGAGAATACCCAAGAGTAACAAGATGTGGATCCCACAGTGGGCTTTGTGGTAGCTTTGGAGGTAACTGGATTTTAGATAGTTTCATCTGATTCCTGATAAATGGCAAAATTGTGTTTCTACAGCTTTATGTTCTACAGCACAACTGGACACTGGATAAAGACGATGTGGTTCTTTTATAGAATGGAGTATTATTCTGCCATTAAAAATGATAAGATTGGGGCCGGGGAGTTAGCTCAGTGGTTCTGGCGCCTGTCTCGCAAGCTCAAGGACCTGGGTTCAATTCCCCGGTAACCACATAACAATACTGGGTGTGGAGACCACACCCAGCAGCAACCAGTACCACATACCACAGTGCCGGGCGTGGTGGCTCACACCTGTAATCCCAGCACTCGGGAGGCAGAGGCAGGAGGATTGTGATGTGAGTTTGAGGCTGAGCTCAGGGCCAGCTTGAACCACAAAGCGAGACCCTGTCTCCAAAAACCTAAAAAAAATGATAAGATTGAGTCATTCATACTTCAGTGTTATCTCTGTCACTGAAGTAGTAGGATCTCTTTGCTAAGTTTCTCTCTCAGGCAATAGTTTAGTATATGCATGTCTTTAAATATTCCTTGCTCATCTTAATACATCCTTACTTGTACTGAGTATGTGCTTAGTAAATTCTTGATCATTAAATAAAGAATCCTAGCTGATTTACCTACAGGAATTTAGAAAGCAAATATTTATGCTTATTTTTAGTAAGCTCTTGGAATTTATTTTAACATAGGTTTAAAATGATCCTTAGGTTTCTTACTAACAACTTCAAACTATAAAATTTATTCTCAAATGCTTCCACATCACCTTTTTCGACCAACCCCCCACTGGAAAAACTATACTGACAGAAAAGTAGCAGGCTTGACCCAAGCTCCCCTAATTAGAAAGAAATTTACAAGTGGTATCTGATTCATGCAGATTCAGCACTGAAGGGTCCTTCCTCATGGTTAAGGAGGGTCTAGGATCACCTGTCAGTGGTGTTATGAGGTTTAGATCGTGACATGCGCATGGGGACACTAGGGACTGGAAGGCCGGCACCTGGGAGCGACCTCCCTGCCCCACTGTCTCGCTGCTGAGGGCTTTGAGTAGCTCTTAGGTAAAGGTCTCACTCAGACAACGCTGTGAGACTCCTCTAGGGGATAAATGTCTTATGGGAGTGTATTCCATAGCCAATTTTTCTTTACATGCATTGTTAGGTTGAACAGTTACCTCCAATTATTGAAACTTCAGGGAAGCGTTAGTGGTTTAGGAAATGAATCAAGTCAGAAATTAAAAAAACAAAAAACAAATTTGAGCATAAGTCTTCATATAAATGAATATAATTTCCTGGAACTTGATGGAGATCAGATAGCAAAATGCTGGGGATGCTTGAGCCAAGTATTTGGCACATCTGGACTTTGATGAATTGACTGAAGAAGTGCCAGGATAAGAAATGTGAGAATACGGGGTCCTGGGAAAAGGCGCTGCTGCTGGGCGAGGGGTGAGGTGGTTGGTTTTCATGACATTTTGCTTTGTTTTTATCCTTTAAAAAATAAACTGCCGAAATTAAACTGACTTTAAATAATTTCAGTCATAAGTTGCCCTATCTGCACATTCTTGGTTGAGTTAACTTCTTTTGATTTTCAAAAAACACTGTGCATTTACTAGGACCAAAATGCATGGTTTTTTTTTTTTTTTTTTTTTTTTGGTTTTTTGGTTTTGTTTTGTTTTGTTTTGTTTTTATCTCAACAGAAGGTTTGCCAAACTCATCCCTAAAAGCAATATTTTCATGGTCCAGCTCTTTTATCAGCCCCACAGCTTGGGTGTGGTTGTATTTCCCAGCATCCCTCTGTGCTGCTGAGGAGGAAAACAATGCCTGGGAAACCTGAGCGTGTCTTTGTCAGCTCAGACTCCTCCTTCACAGGACAGACGTCCTCCCGGGAATGAGCTGCAGAAACAGGGGAAGCAAATGCAGATTTATACTGAATAGTGTTTTGTGCAATGTAAAAAAGAAAGCTTTCTCATAAAAATTATTTTTTTAATTGAAATCTTTATTAGTACATTACATATACTCATCATAATTGCACTCCACAATGAGAATTTGTACCCATATATGACACAACTTAATTCTCATTTTTTCCCATAGCCCTACCCACCCTACCAGCCCCCCATATACATAAACTTTGTTTCCTTTCTTTTTTGTTATAATCTTATTATTTTTCCCCTTCACCCTATTTATAAAAATTCTTAATAATAATGACATAAATCATACTTATCAATGTTGGGCACTGATTATAATAAAGAACTTTCTTGATATCACATCACTCTCATGCTGACCATCTTTGGGGTAGACACCACCATCATCGTCATTTAGAGATGAAACCAAGGAGCAGAAAGATCACAGAGAAGTGCCTTAGCCCATCATTCTGCTAAATAGTTGGTTCACACCTTTAAAAACAAACCATAAGAACCCAAATCTAATCTATTAGGTTGAGATGATTTCTCCCATAGATTACAAAGGTGAATAGCCATGGAAGAAAATCACATGAAAAGGATGGAATGATAGTTTAGAATGACTAGTCAGTTTCCTCTCCTACTATGCCTAGTGGGTCAAGAACTAAGAGGGGGCGAACGGAAAAGCAGTGGAGTTGCAGGTAAAATGCTGAATTTCAGGGCCGGGGAGTTAGCTCAGTGGTTCTGGTGCCCGTCATACAAGCGCAAAGTACCCGGGTTCAATCCCTGGTAACCACATAACAATACTGGACATGGAGACTCACCCCAGCAGCAATCAGTACCACATACCACAGTGCCGGGCATGGTGGCTCATGCCTATAATCCCAGCACTCGGGAGGCAGAGGGAGGAGGATTGCTGTGATGTGAGTTTGAGGCTGAGCTCAGGGCCAGCCTGAACTACTAAGTGAGACCCTGTCTCAAAAAAAAAAAAAAAAAAAAGATGCTGAATTTCAATCAAACCACTCTGCTAGCTGAAAGGATATTTACAAAGGAGCCTGGAAACAGTGGGGTGAGATGGTTAATTCCGATTCTCTGTAGTCCCTCCCGAGACTCCTCATTGTACATTTGGCATGACATCCAATTATGTGCATGAAACCTGGTTCATTCTATAAATTAAAAAGGCAAGTAGAATAATTAAGTGAAGCAATTACAAAACTGAAGATAATGAAATTTTGGCTTGAAATGTGATCTAGAGAATAATTATTTTCAATATACTTTTCCTTAATTAAATTAGTAGAATTATTTTGTAATTTTGCCCAAGCTGACATTTAGAAACATGGATGTACTTCACTGCTAAATTAGTGAGAACCCAGAATTTACACTGAGTTTATGGAAATAAGCACTTATTTTTCAAATAAGTTTTATGTATACCTCATGGTTTTCCTATAAAATTAACTCTACAGCATTATTAGAGGTCCTAGTGCAAGCTTTGGTACCTGGTAAGTTCTTTTTGCAGATATATTGAACTGCCCACAGCAATGTGAAACACAAGAGATTCCTTAGCACAGTTTAGCAACACAAAGCAAGCTCATGGACTGATACTTAGGAATAACTGGAATGAGACCCCCTAGTAATGCCATTGCAAAAGCCCTCAGGAGAAATAGGTCTTATTTCTATGTGGACCTGTAAGGAAATTAACTATAGGGTTGAGCACATGTGATTCTAGAAAAAAGAATAATCTGTAATATATAATCTCTTCTTGTATCCCATGTTAAATCTTAAGTAAGTGGGACTATACACAAAAGAAGGGCATGAAGAAAGAAGGAAGAAAATCAGAATCTCTTTCTTTAAGGATGTGTATAGTGCAACATTTCAATATAATCATTTCCTTTCTGTTTTTTGCAACCCATTTCAATGTGATTTTTTAATTTATAGGCTTTGGTGCATATTTTATAATTAAATATTAACTTATCATCTGGACACACAGACCTACAATTATCCCCACAGTCAGAGGTGATTCAATTGTAATTTCCCTTCAACATGCCCAAAGCATGTTACCAGCTTACCGATAATAAATGTTGCCTTGCCAAAATACAAAATCAACTGCATCCTATCCTTAAAATCAGACAGTGACAAGGAAGGTATTTGTGATGTTTCATGTACCAAGAAGTATGCTTCAAAGAATGTAGTCCAGCATAAAGAGTACAAGGAAGTAACAGTTCTCTACTGATGTTGCATAACCTGTGTCTTTTCTCAGTCATCAAATTAGTAAAGTACATTTTCTTTAGATTTGGAAATTGATCTTAAACCTAATCTGTGGTAATTACCATACGTGGTCTTTTCTAATTTTTCTAATCCAGAGAAGAGAGAAATACATTCTGTCCAATGATGCTTGGGCTGAAGATATTTAAGATTTTACAAAGAAATTGAAAACAAATTCTTATTTTCAAAGGATTCTGATCAAGCTAAGAAAATCTGGAATGTGTCCAAAGTTAAAGAGCCAAAGGGTGAAAAGTCACCAAACAGCATAAAAAGGAGTAGCCAGAAAGGTAATCCAAGAGCCAGTCTCAGGCCCGGACCCTGAAAAGTTCAGGAAGAGGTCTTCCACGGGCAGTGAGCCACATGTACAAGGAGTGTCTAGGAGGCCACTGAGCCCCTTAAGAAAGTGTAAAGTGGTTCTGGTTAGAAAAAGATAATTGGAGACCAGAAAATCATCTCGAGGACTGGGAAAGACACTTCTTTCCCTTTCAAGAGATTAGTTTTTTCATTTATGAGATAGGCATCTATTTATGTTCTACAGAGGTAGGAACTAACTTTAAAAATTGAAGTATTATAGTGTTCTCTATAAGTATCATGTTTTCTTTCTCCATTTCGTCTTTTTATGGAACAACTCAAAATATGCAGAATGTAATTTGAAGCTCATAGATGCAACTCTAAAACTCAAACTCAGAATCCATGACATGAATTTTGTTTTGTTTTCTAACAAAGGGGCATTTAGTATAGTCTTGTAAAACAAACCAGTCTTCTCTCCAATGTGAATATTTAAAAGAATAAAAAGACTGAAAGCACTTTGGTTCCAGAGTACTAGAAATGGCTTTTTCATTCTCTGTTCATCTTGATGTGATTTCCTTCAAATACACGCCACATTTTCTTGTGTCAAAAGATGTCAATTTGTGGTGACTCTGTATGAATCTTATTTTCAATTTGTTGTTTGATGCCATCTGCTTAACACAATGGGAAAGAATTAGCAGTCCTATCATGTGAGTTGAATTTCATCTGATCCTCCTTCAAAGAAAGACATGGCTCGATTCTACTGGGTAAAAATGCTGGGTGCTAAATCTTTCAACTAGTTTTAGATGAGAAACATATGTTTTAGGCCAGTGTAAATGTTGGATATTCTTATTCATTATTTCTTTTCTTGCTGGCTTTGGACTGACTTCCAGGAAGTCCAGACCATTTAGCAAACCTTAGCAAGTGTATTTTATAAGTATAGGATGAAAAAACGCTGTACAAGATCTGGGTCTGTGTATCAGATGATCAGTGTACAGCCAGGTGGAAGTCATACAACTCTCTGAGAGAGTCCTTCTTTTGAAAATAGGGGTATTATTATATGATGAACTTTATTCCCCAAAATTTGTATTTTTAGCCATAATGCCCATAAGTTCACAGGGTAAATTTGTTTTAAAATGTACCTTTTTAAAATGTAGTCAAGCTGAAATGGAGTCATTTCTGTGGGCCTAAACCATTGTGATCGATGTGCATGTGAACTGGAGAAACTTGGACATGAGAACACATACACTGAGTGTAAACATGGCCATCTCTAAGCCAAGAAGAGAAGTACAGAATAAACCCTTCCTTTATAGCCCTCAGCAGAAGTCAACTTTACCAGCATCTCACTTCAGAGTTCTAACCTTCAAAACAATAAAACAGTACATTTCCTGTTATTTAAGCCACTAAGTTTATAATGCCTTACACAAAAGCCATAGAAAACTAAGAGAGATACTATTATAGATCTACTTCACTTTTTTGTATGAAAAATATGTAATGTTTCCAACCATCCTCAGTGCTGTAATTGTGCTTTCTAGAACTCAGCACTTGACTTTGATTTTGTGACTATGGTAGACACTTCACAGTCTTCTATGCCTTGGCTTTCATTTTATTGTCCTTAGAGTACCTCATACAGACTATCTCTACATACTACCCAGAGATCACATCAGACCAATTTAGTCCCCCGAAGCCAAGATCAATTCTGAATCCCTACAGGAAACATGGCAATTGCTGATAGGATACCTGAGGCACCTGTGAAGATCACTTGTGCTCAGAGTCTCTTCTGGGGAACGGTCCATTCTCCACCTACAAATTTGTGATCCACTTTAGCTTCTGATTCATTAAGCCACTCATGCAGTCTTTCTTTGGCCACATTCCCAAGTGCAGTTCTCAAAATTTTAACAGCACCCGAATCACCTAGAAGGTCTATAAAACTCACTGTACTGAGCTACACTTTCAGAGTTTCTGATTAAGTATATCAGAGGAATCATTAAAAAGTTTCTAGGTGATATTGATGCTATACATCTAGGAACCATAAGTTGAGAACCACTTTGCTATACTATGACATTTCTGCTTCAGTTTTCACTGATTTCTTATCTACCACTTTTCAAGTTTCCAAAAGCTTTATTCTAAGTGGGCTCCTTATCCATCTGTTTCTGACAATCCTATATACTAGGAGGCTTAGGGTGGGCAACGCAATCACCCATGGCTAAAGAGGGATGCAGCCCAACACATGATTATTTACCACCCCACTACTTCTGCAGATCTTATAGGTGGAACAGAATCAGGGACTCTGATGTGAGTCTGGCTTACAAAATGTGAGCTAAAATTTAGTTGTAAGTCAAACATTTACTATAGTGAATTCTCAGATGTTGGCCTCACACTGTACATTAACAGAAATTATAAAGCATGGAAAAAACACACTGAAGAATATTATACTATGAGAAGGCATATTCAAAGTTCTCACTCGCATGGTGTGGAATTCCCATCTCAGAGAGAGTCTTCCAGTGAAGTCACAATGAGCTATGGCACACTTGCAGCCCTGATGGCCAGAGGGATAGACCCAAATACAGCAACAGAATCAAGACAGACAAAATTGTCTAGCAGCCCCTGATCAGTGTTTCTCTAGGTGGGTGTGTTAACTGAGAGTTAAGAATTATCTGAATTTTTCTCAAGGCATATTTCCCTAGAGCACTGAATATTGGTTTTCTTTTCAGGTCAAATACAGGCATATAATAGACATTTAGTTTTTCATCAGCAAATGCTTGACCACCATTCTTGATATTTTTGTAATTTTGGAATATTTTCATAAGGATTTTATAACTCAATTTCAAAATATGTGAAATTGGGGCCAGGGAGTTAGTTCGGCGGTCCCGGTGCCTGCCTCGCAAGCGCAAGGACCTGGGTTCGATCCCCGGTAACCACATACCATACTGGGTGTGGAGACTGACCCCAGCAGCAACCAGTACCACATACCACAGTGCCGGACATGGTGGCTCACGCCTGTCATCCCAGCACTCGGGAGGCAGAGGCAGGAGGATTGCTGTGATGTGAGTTTGAGGCTGAGCTCAGGGCCAGCCTGAACCACAAAAGCAAGACCCGGTCTCAAAAAAAAAACCTAAAAAAAAAAAAAAAAAAAAAAAATATATATATATATATATATATATATATATATATATATATATATGAAATTGAAATTGTTTGCAAGTGATTTTCTTCCAGCAAACAGCCTTGAAGTTCAGTTGTAAAGAAAACCTAACTTTAAAGTAATATAAAAGTATAACTTCTTTCTTTATTTTGGAAGAACAATGACCATAATAACCACTTTTCAAAAATCTTTCTATATCTTTCCACTTGCTTTTTTAGAATCCTGGAGCTGCTATCAAACATATTTTTATATTCTCAAAAAAATCTTTTCCCACAAGATGGATCCACATGTTTCAGCCATATGTCTGTCATCCTTCTCTGTTTCAAGAGCACTTCTGAGGGAGGGTTGCAAAGGATTCTGGGATACTAATATTTCCTCCTAAATACAAACCTATTTGGGGGAGTTTTATCTGCATCACCCCAAAAATAAAGACATCTTTTGCTTTTGCTTGTAAACATTTTTATCCAGTCACATGTGCATCTCTTTATTGAAGATAGGCACAAAAAGATCAGCTTCATGTACATGTTAGAAATGATCATTAGTTTTCCAAGTGTGACTTAATTTAGAAGCAAGAATTTCCTTCCGCCCTCTGCTATGCAGATGCATTCCTTTCTCTCCACTTGTTCAATTCTCAAAAAAAAAATTTTTTTTGAGATATGGTCTTGCTTTGTAGTTTAGGCTGGTCCTGAACTCAGCCTCAAACTCCCAGCAATCCTCCTGCCTCTTCCTCCCAGGTGAGTGCTGGGATTGCAGGCATGAGCCACCACATCCAGCACTTCAATTCTCAAATTATTAAGCAGAGCAAGTATAGTTTGGGAAAGGGAGTGTTTTCTTTATCTAGGAAAGAAAATCCAGACAACTTTACAAATTTTTCTCAGGTTTTCTGACATTCCCTTTCCTTCAGACAAGATGCAGCCGCCTTTGAAGAATGAGGTAGCCGCTGTGAGGACAGGCCCGACTGCAACCAGCTCTGAGCGGCCCCAGTCCAAAGGCCAGGCTTCAACCTGCCTGCTTGGAATCTCATCAAGCAAGGAAAGAATGATTTAGTTCTATCTCCCTCAGCCAGAGCTAGGCTTATTCATTTAGTACCTCAGGAATAGGCCAGTAGCCAAAGCTAAGATCAAAATATCGGGACAGGATATGAGAGAAAACTTCACAACTTACTTTGAAGCTAAAATTCATTATTTGCACCCAGATGACAAAAATAACAGAATGTGGAAGGAAGACTTCTATTAAAAATAAAATTATGTACAGAACCTCTTATTCTGAGTGAAATGTTCAAGCTTGGAAAGGACACTAGGTTCCTGGCAAGTGAGTCAAACCATGAACTTGTTTCATGGATGATTCTTCCATTGCAAAGTATAAAATGAATGTGGGGGAAGAAGGAGAGATGCTCTGTGCTGGCCTCGAGCCACCCCAAGCATTGATAGCTCCTTGAGTTAATTAACTTCTTAAGCTTTTGTCCCTGCTATTTCCTCAGTCTGAAGCACACCACACCCCTTTGTTCAAGTTGGAAAATTCTTCTTTATCTTTTCTGTTTCAGTGTAGACATTGTATATCCCAGAGAACTCCCCCTCCCCATTTTTCCTTACATTAGGTGAAACTGCAGCTAGAATTTATTTTTGTATCACCAAGCCCTGGCCGACCACACTTCTTTTCCTGCTTGTCAGTTATCTTTCACTCAATGGCAAATTCCATGTGAGCAGCAGTGTTTTCTACCTTCTTCACTATGGTGAGCAAGTAGAACATAGGAGCCAATAAGTAGAGTTTGGGTTTTGTTCTGAAGCTATGCAGAGAATAAAGGTCTCTTAACATTTAAATACATAGTAATATATTCACATATTAGACATTGCATACCAACTTTGTTATGAACAACTTTATACCACCTCATTTGGTCTTTGTTTTTCTTCTTAGTTCCTGTCTACTTGTTTATCTTCTGTCTCCAGTTGCTATTCTAGGGAAGAACTTTGCAAAATTCCAAAGCTCTCTGTGTTTACAACTTTTCATAATTCTTGCTTTACATGTTTATTTCTAGAAACTGTGCTTGCAGGAGTTCTGAGATTGGTGGCTTTAGCATCGAGGTCATGGGAAAATTCTAACTGTTCTGAAAGAGAGCCCTGGGGCCCTCCAGGAAATACATGTGAATCCTCTAGTGAGCAGTGGTAGAAAAGCCAGTCCTGCTGCACCTTGTCTTATGGCCATGTGTATCTACAACTGACCATTTACATTAAAAATGTCCACTGTGTTATTTATTTCTATTTTTCTTAGCAGTGACAAGCTCTTTAAAATAACAGAACAGATTACACATTGCAAAGAAGAAATAGAAGTATGAACAAGGTATGGAGAGAAGAAAAAAATCTCCCTCAGTATATTCAAGTCTCCAGGTGCAAATCAT
>PVIR01031399.1:0-19479 GCA_004026965.1 Petromus typicus
ACTGCCTTGAAATCGGAGCTGAATAACAAAATAAATTCTAAGATCTTCACACACACGTGGAAACTGAACAACTCTCTGCTGACCAACCAATAGGTCACAGAAGAAATTAAACAGTTTCTACAGTTAAGTGATAACCCCAGTACAACATACAGAAATTTATGGGGTACAATGAAAGCAGTTCTATCAGGGAAATTCACAGCAGTAAACACCCACATCTGGAAACCCGAGCAAGATCAATTAAACAATCTAATGCTAAACCTCCGGCGACTAGAAAAAGTGGGAGAAGACAAACCGAGAGCTCCCTGTTCTTTTTTCTTTTGCTTTCTTCGATATTTGCCTCCGCTTTCTTCAATCTAGATTCCTCTGCTCTCTTTTTTGTTTTTCCCGCTAAACTGCTATTTTCTGGCTTAGAAACAACTTACGGGGGAACAATGGTCTCTGGCCTTTACCATCCCGCCGTCTTCCCAGAGACGCTTTTCTTATAGTTTCTTACAGACGTGGTGCTTAGTAACACAAACTTTCAGAGGAGCGTGGGATCCGTGGGATGCAGGGTCAGAAGCTACTTAGCTTTTAAATTAGGATTTCTTCCTCTTCATTTGTGTTTTATTTGATTGTGATTTTTTTATTTATTCAAATCAATTTCATATGAGAGGTATGGTCAAAGTCCACTGCTGGATCAAGGAGAGAAAAGATGAATAAAATGATTAAAATAATTCTGAGAATAGCAAAGTACCTAATTCATAGGGTATTATGAAGGTTAAATGAATGAACACATCTTAACTGTGTAGTGAAGTGGAGGCCTCATAATAATGCTCTGTAAGCATCGCTGTGAAAGTATTAACTATTAATGTGCAGTTTGTCAGTATGTCATATTATTGATTATTTATGTACTTACAGGGGTGCTGAGACATTCCCACCTGCTAACCCACAATAGCTCAGAACAGTGGCTTCCACACATGACCATATATAGGAAAAACATAAGCGAAGGTGCTGCTCACTCCTACAGAATCAGAACTCTGAGTTTATTGCTCTCAAAGCCTGCATTTTCCAGACTGCTTCCCATATGACTCTGATGAATCCGGCCTCACACTCTATTTGGGAACCTCTGAGAGTCCAAAGGCAGTGGCGAATGTGCGCTGCTCAGGTCTTAGCCATGAGGGCAGTGGGCAGGCATCATGCAAAAGACTGTGTGAGTCATTTCATCCACCCCCTCAGTTTGTAGATGAGGAGGATAAAGGCTAGAGAAGTGGAACGGCTTACTAACATTTCACTGAGTGGAAGAGATGGGGCTATAGCTCTCCCTCAGCCTTGCTTGTAGACTCCTTCCTCATCCTCACATTCCCTGAGCCATATGCATAAACATCAGGGTGATACTCTCTTCTTTGTATTCATCCTGCTGTCCTGGTGTCCAGAGAAAAACAGAACTCTCATGTGCATTTCATGATGGTGAAGAAACTGTACTGAAACTTCTACTTTTTACTCATCTGACCAGAAGAGCTCAGTCAATGACAAAGGAAGGTTCACATCTTCTTACCAATAGAGGCTTTGCTACAGACCCAGGGACAAGGGGAGGTAGTGTCCCTTGCCATGTGCAGAGTGATCCCCCAGGGCTTTCAGGATTTTCACCGATGAAAGTTTTCTTTTAGGCCTCCTGATGGCATGATTCCAGCCTAGAACTTCATTTTGGCCAAGTTGCTTTTGGTTTGAAGTGATGGAAACCAACCTGAGCTTATTTATGAAGAAGAAGCTGGTGTATCTCTTAGAGCCAAAGGGCCTCACAGAGAACCAGGTCTAGAAGTCAGAAAATCATCAATAACTCAGGTAGTATACCACCTCTCACACCTCTATTCTTTCCCTGTAGACATCTGACTCTCCTTTACTTGCTGCAGAGTGAAAGCGTGTCAAGATCAGATTCCTAAGATTTCCTCCTCTTCTACAATTCCATAGCTCTAGAAATAGGAAGAGCTCTTCTCTGGTTGTCTTAAGATCAAAATTCCAAATTTCTTGGAAAACGATTACATTGGCCAAAGCCCAAGTGTTCACCGATGGCTCAGTTAACTATGGTTAGGGAAGTGGAGATCACAATACCAATATGAATGTCAGGCTAGCTGTGATCAAAATGTATTTATTTTACATAGTGGTAGTGGAGGTGGTGTGTGTGTGTGTGTGTGTGTGTGTGTGTGTGTGTGTGTGTGTGTGTGTATGTGTGTGTTGGCTCATTTTTATCCCAGCAGTAGGAAAGTTGACCGATAGAACAGGTATATTTTCCAACTTTACTGTCAAAATAAGCGACTCCTCAATTTCAATGGCTTATAATACTAAACTTTTACATCTCACACAATATGCTGAAGCTCTGGGCTGCTTTTTTTTTTTCCAGGCAGGCTCAGGTGGAAGGAGTAGCCCTTATTTGGGAAATATCTTTCTCTTAACAAAGAGAAGAGAAGAGGCAGAGCCAAACTACACACTTGATAGAAGCCTCTCCTTGGAAAAACTGTCTGCTCTCTGTTGATATGTCCCAAAGCCAAGTCTGTCAATGGCTCAGAGAGCACATGCCAGCCCTGAGCAGGGTCTATGAGTCACTTGCCAAAGGGCAGGGGTGGGGGTCCTCCTCTAGGCAAAAGCTCAAGGAAGTGTGAACAACACAGTCTGCTATAACAGGATTTGATAATGACAACCATAAAGGACCTTTAGCAAGTGCACAATATGTGCTAGGCCAAGGGCTAAGAGGGTTAGGCCAATTATCTTATTTAATTATCCCAATAATTATATGAGATAACCATAATTATCCTCATTTCACAGATGAAAAACTGGAAACATGGATTAAATAGTTTTATCTGTGTCACACAGTCAATGAGCAGGACTACCAGGATTGAAAGTGAGGTAGGTGTTCTAGGACATGGCACTGGTATCAGCTTCCAACTGCTGCTTTAACAAATTCCCAACAAGTTCAGTTTCTTGAAGCAACACAGACCTGTCATCATACAATTCTGTGAGTGAAAGACTGACCCAGGGCTCACTGGGCTAAAATCCAGATGCTACATGGGAAGCATTTCTTTCTGGAAGACTTAGGGGAGGATCCGTGTCCTTACCTTTCCCAGCACCTAGATCTACCCCCATTCCATGGTGTACAGCTCTTCCTTCCATCTTCACAGTCAACAATAGTGACCAAGTCTCTCATGTCATGTTACTCCACCTCTCCTTTGGTTGTAACATGTGTTCTGAGTCTCTCCTGTCTCTCTGACTTTGGAGGACTCTTGGTTATAATGGATCCACCCAGATAATAAAGAATTAGCTCCCTATCTGTAAGTATTCATCATCATCTGCAGAATCTCTTTTGCCATGTGAAGTAACATATTTATAAATTCCCAGCATTGGGATGTGGACAGCTCTTGGGAATTCTGTCTGTCACACCACCCTTTAGTTAGTGATTGTCTAAGATCACCAAGAAATTTTGGGAAAAAGGACAAAGATAGGTGTTCCTCTTGCTTATCCAGATTTGCCCATACATTCAGGTCAATAGTTCTCGTGGACAAACTGTGAAGGGGAGGAATAATTCAGGAATGATTTTAGAAGTTATATTTTATTATCTATTTGTTAGGTGTAAAAGAGAGAGCAAGTCGATTGCCAGCTCTTAACATAGAAAACTGGAAGAATTTCATTGCTACCAGCCCTGGCATGATGTCATAATTAATATATGGTAACAATATTACTAGGAATGAAAACATACAATTATACTCTTAAAAATGTCAACATGAAAAGTAAACTTAATAAAAGATAGGCACAGGATCATTCAGAACAAAGATTATCTTTAATAATGAAATTATTTATGATCAAACCTTTTTACTTAATTTCAGTTCAATTCTAAAATAGGCACAGTAATGTCATGATTAAATATTAATGCTAACAGAAACAACCTAATTGGGAGGTTATTAAAGCTTCAAATTAAGTTTCTTTTTCTTTTCCTAACCAAAAAGTTCTGCTTAGGATGGTATTGGGGGAATTTCAGCATGTGTGTTTTATTAACATTGATTTGTGGGGCTGCAAGAGGGACTAGGTTATTTATTGAAACAGTTTCTGTTTCTCTGTTGAGTAACCAGAGAAGTGGTTACTTCTTTCACCTTTTTGGTGCAGAGGTGGCTAGGTACTTCCAGCTCTTGCAGCCCAGTAAACTACTCCTGAACGTAACTTTTCTTTCTCAACATTCTGTAGGTTGGTATTCTTGGTTAGGCTTCTGTTGATGTCTTTGGGGGGGTTACTTCAGGAGCTGGCTGTTTAGACTGGCCTAATTCACACATCTAATGGTTGCTACTGGCTGTCAGGAGTCCATTGATCTCCAAAAGGCTAATCAGGGCTTTTTGACTGGGTGGCTGGGTTCCAAAATATGCAAAAGAGAGAGTAAGCCCTATGTGCAAGTGCCATTCAAACCTTGCACTGTGCTGTGTGCTGAAGTTCCACGGGACAAAGAAAGTCACATGACCAAGGGGACAGGCATTGTGAAAGGGAAGGACAGGTAAATACGGGTACAAGGAAGCCTGATTCATTGACTGCCACTCTTTCAGGCATCTAATACCTGAGGAATTATCTAGCACACAGTTAGCATTCTCCAGAGATAAAGCACCTAAGAATGACAAGGTGAATTTTTTACCCTCATATGTCCTAATAGGGTTATTGTGTCCCAAAAAGATGCCAGACATCTTTTAGTTATGCAAAATCAAGCTCTCCCTGAAACTTCCTGTTAGTTTTTTTCTTCAGATTGAATTTATAGGTATTTAAATTTTGCTTAGAATTGGCTGACCAACAGACCCTTCAGTATCCTTCAGTAACATCTCTATCTTAGCTAAAGTAGAAGTGGCTGACAGCAGGGTAAGCCTGCAATTGGTGCTGAAGAACTATCTTAATGTACAAATAATGTTTTAAGTGTATCAGTTAAACAAAACAATATCAACTCAAACTGGATTCTAAAGGTAAAGTTATCAATCATCCAAGATTTGTCCCATCAACCTTAGAAATAAAAGTGAGAAACGTTGTCTAAAAGTACCAGCTTATCTGACTTTTGGGAAGCGAGGAGAGCAGTTTGGCAGGTGGAAGTGGTGGAAGAAGAGTTTGAATGTCAGAAAGAATGTGATTTAGAAGGAAGACAAAAATGTACAGACAGATCCACCAGAACTTAGGATCAAGCAGAGCAGAGCATGCAGGGTGAAGGAAAATATTGTGTGACAAAAACGTTTTACCCTCTTGTACAAATATGAAACGTAAACCTAGCAGATGTAGAAGAGTTGTAGCTAGCCTGGAAGACTTGGAATAGTGTGTGAGACTGACAGTGAAAAGGCCAGGGGAGATGGAGGGCTAGAGAGTCATCTCGACTTACCAGACCTTGATGAAGTGGGCTGTTTCAGCTCCCAGATCCTAGATTCCTGAGTTTTCTGAGCTTCCTGGGGTTCAGTGCCTAAAAGTCACCTGTCTTTTTCGCTTTTCAGTAACCTGAGGAGAAGTACTCGATTTGTGTGTGCCACCTAACAAAACGATGAGAGGCCATGTGCAATGAGGAAATGGTTTTAAAGTGGAAAGGTTTATTGCAAAGTAGGAATGGCTAACAAACAAGCCAGAATACCAACAGAATGATGAGTTCTTCTGTTTTTAAAAATTTTACTGTACTTTTGGATTCTAGGGCCTTTCATGCCCTATTTTTGTATATTTCTAAATTACCTTTGTCTTATTTTTAAAAAATTTTTTAATCTTTATTGGTACATTACATATATGCATCATGATTGCAATCCATAATGGGGATTTGTACCAGTATAAGACACAACTTAATTCTCATTTTTTCCCATAGCCCTACCCACCCTACTGCCCCCCCATATACATAAAATTTGTTTCCTTACTTTTTTGTTACAATCTCATCATTTTCCCCCCACCTTTGTCTTATTTTAAATTTTGAATTGGCTATGCATTTTTCACTACTTGTCAGTAGTTAATGGCATTTATGAGGTGGAGTGTATATGGGCAAGGTCTTAAGTATATAGTAATGAAAATAGGTCAACCCAAGGACCCCTGGGGCACTCAGTGTGTATGCCCCAGTGGGTAGAAAGTCTCCACTGTTACTTTGTGATTAATCTGCAGTTACCTTTCTACTTAGGGTCCCTTTTTAATTGGCCAAGGTCCTCTTATACCTTGGCCTACTTCCTGGTATCATAAAAACAAAAAAATGGCTGGCAAAAAAATAAGTTTATCTGTCCTTGTATGTACTCAGTGGTTCTAGGCCATTCTCACTTTTTTTTTTTTTTGAGACACGGTCTCATTTTGTAGTTCAGTTTGGTCCTGAGCTCAGCCTCAAACTCACATCACAGCAATCCTCCTGCCTCTGCCTCCAAAGTGCTGGGAGTAATAGCTGGGAGTACTGGGAGTAATGGTGGTGGCTCATGGGCATGAGCCACCACCCCCAGCACTGTGGTGTGTGGTACTGACTGCTGCTGGGCGTGAGTCTCCATGCCCAGTATTGTATGTGGTTACTGGGGATCGAACCCGGGCCTTTGTGCTTGCAAGACAGGCGCTGGAAACACTGAGCTAAATCCCCAGCCCCATTCTCACTCTTCATGGCTGACTTCCTATCTGTGTTTTAAAGTCCTGTCCAACCTGCATATTTCAGAAACGCATAACTGAAAGCAACCTTCAAAAATATACTTTAGAGTACAGTAATCTCACATAATTATTTGGATAAAGAAGATTTTCCTGTTCAAAAAAACACAGGAAATTTTTTCCATTGTTGTAGTTGAAGCTAAACTCCTATTACATAGATATAAACCATTAATTTATATTCAACTAAGGGAGACAAACTACTTTCAACTGGTGTTGAAGCAACTCTTTTTCTCTTTCTTTTATTTTAGATTTTTTGAGACAAGGTCTTGCTCTGTAGTTCAGGCTGATCCTGAACTCAGCCTCGAACTCAGCAATCCTCCTGCCTCTGCCTCCCTACTGTTGGGATTACAGGCATGAGCCACGACGCCAAGCATTGTGGTATGTGGTACTGAATGTTGGTGGGCATGAGTCACCATGCCTGGCATTGTTGTATGTGGTTTCTGGGGATCAGACCCTGGACCTTGTGCTTGCAAGGCAGGTGCTGGAACCACTGAGCTAAATCTCTGGCCCAGAAGCAACTCTTTCTTAATACTTAAACTTTTCATTCTATACTTAGCAAAGGAGTTTTATAATATTTGTATAGATAAATGTTTTGTGTCATAATCACTTTTGGCCTAGCTAGGAAAGAGAATGTAAACAAATTAAATTGTTTAAGTTTCTTTGAGTCAGTTAAAGAGAGGACACCCACCCCTCCATGTGGAATTGGATCACTATGAGATAACTGTGTTATTAGGCAACTATGGGTTAACTGTATTGTTAGGCAATTATGGGTTAATTAAGTAACTATGGTCATTGTAGAATGCACATGAGTAGCCATGACAACTACTGTAATCTCTTGCCAAGGGAGTATAATGGATTCAGAAGGTCCAGCCAGAACTGTTTGCTCTCCCCCTCTCCATTGCTCTGCTGTGTGTAAAACTTGCTTGCTATATTCCTAGGGAAACTCCAGTGGAATTAAACTTCACAGATGGGAGATAAGAGAATATAAGGAAGCACAAACTTCTATTCAGGGCTCTTGAGACTGATATGAGTCACTCATTGAGCCGCCAGCCTCAGGGAAAGCCAGTTTTTGCTCCTATCTTGGTGTTGAAGAGTTATCGGTGCTGGGTCCTCATGTTTTCTGCTTCATTCTGGACTGTGATTATTGACTCGAGGGCACTGATGTTCATGTCTGGCACACAGCACCTCCCTCTATGTCATCGAGAGTTAATGTGATGCCGTATTTCTTAAAAACACACTCCCCTGTCTCCTCTGGGTTTTCCAGCCAAGCCACAGACACCCACATTGTGAGTTTCAATGCATATGTTCAGGCACAGATGTTGGACAGTTGTAAGGTGCATTCTGATTTCAGAAATGTTAAAATGTGGAAAAACATGTGTATTTTGGAGTGAGAGAAATATGGACAGATATGCATAATGCATGATACATATTTCAGGCTCTAGATAACCTGCATTAAAAAGGCTCTGCTTAACCGTGTTTGTCCCAATGTTTCCCAACCTTCACTGACCTTGGAATCTGGGCCCATTCTAAACACCAGTAAGAGTGTAAAGGAAGATCAATGTCGTATATATCTAAATACTTGAAATTAGGCTAATAAAATGTTACACAAAACTTGCTATATCCACCTATGACAAATATACGTTTTCCTGACTACCTGGCAAGACAGATTTGAATTTCAAATTCTTGGACTTCTTAGACTTCTGCCTGAGGAAAGCTGTTCCTATACTCCCAGCTCTTGATCGCTCATCCTTTGACACCATCCTGCTTGTATCTCATACAACACGAAGCCATTGTTACATACATGCACACGTAAGCTTGGGGGCTGTCGAGAGACAGCGAGTTTGGGATAGGAGGAGTGTACATTCTGAGTGGACACATCTCTCTCTCCCTTCCTCCCTCCTTTATTTCTCTCACTCTTCCTCTTACCTGTCCTCAGCATTTTTGGTCACTTTTTATGGTTTTTGAAAATCAGAACATGTGGTATATGGTGCTCACATTCTTCATGTGGGGTTTGTACGTGTACCTAATCTTTCCTAATTTCTTTTCCCATCTCCTTTCTTTTCATTCCTTATTTTCCCCTCCCTCCATCTTTCTCCCCCTTTGAGGAAGTTACTGCCTACTTCCTATTACCTATCTTTCATTCTGCTCTTTTTTATACTTTCGGTTTCTCTTGTAAGAGAAATTGATATTTAAGTCTGTGAGTCTGACTTATTTTACTGGACATTATGGTCTCACATTGCGTGGATTTTCCTCCAAATGATTCAAGTTTATCTTTCTTTATGGCTGAATAGTGTGTAAACACTGTTTTCATTATCCATTCATCTGTTTGACCTTTTTTAAAAAAAAGTTTCTCCTTTACCGGATAAGCACTGGCTATAATAATTTATTGTTATTTAGATAATAATATCTAATTTTTTTGATTAATACCTTTTCCTCTTTTCAAGATAATTATATATCTTTTCTTCTCTACAGAGTCCTCTTGAGGGCATTAACTGTAACCCTCTTTTAAAAGATGGGGAAACTGCTAAGGAGCAATAATGGCTGGTCCATACCACTGAGGAAAGCGACCACCTCCAGCTAGATCTTTCGACTGAAGCCTAACACTGATCAAGACTCCAGTCCTTTCCCATACATCATGTCAATTCAGCTACCAAAGATTGACTTTATTGTTGATGCCTGAGCCTACCAGCCCAGAGGAGAGATCAGTTAGATCTTTCCTGTTTAAAGCACAATTGTATGAGTGGATTTCTGTAGAAGTCTCCAATTTAGTATCTATATGGGAAAATATTTTGTAGTAGATGTAGTGAGTAGAAGCCAGAGAAGCACAGGGTTCTAAAATAATATGAGTGCAGAAAAAAATTCCTTAATTGTTTCTGTGCCCCAAACTACTGTATAAAAATCTTGATACAAATTCAGATTTAGTGAAGGGAGTTTGCTCTATCATCTTCACAATCCTTGGTCCTCTGACTTGTGTGCAAAGAGGAGCTTTGCCAGAGGAATCGAAAGGAAGTCTTCTAAAGCTGGGTCCATGCCCCTCTGTAGGGCACGGCTTAGTACAACAGCATCTGTGAGGAAAGAGATGCGTGTATGATGCTTCCCCTCACACATGTGAATAATATGCACATATTTACAAGTGTGAGTACCTTCCTCCCCTTCATACTAGCTTTTTTTTGAGACTCAGCATTGCCATGTTGCCCAGGCTTCCATCAAACTCTTGGGCTCAATATAATCCAGCTGTCTCAGCTTTCTAGGTAGCTGAGATTACAGGCATGTGTGACCATGCCAGGCTGAGCACAAGTTATTAACTCAACAACTTCCTTTTTTTTTCTAGAAATCTTTGTCCTAGATGAGAAAGAAAAAGAGATCTTTGGAAGCCACGTTGCCACTCTGCAGTGTGACTGTGAACACAAACACTTCTAAGCCAGACTCCTTGCTGTTTTCATCTTAATGCCCCATGTTCACCCAGATTGACAACGTGTGGAAGGCTCTTCCATCTTTTGAAAAACTCTTCCATGTGGGAAGAAGCATTGTCCTTTTAGGACCTCTCTGTAGTTTGGTCAGGCTCATCTCATTTCCATTACAACAAGAAACAGAGGAATGCTCATTTATTTTCTGTATGGTACTTAAAATTCTATCACTGAGCCTGTTCCCCTCACAACCAGACTAGTTATTAGATGGGTGTTGGTAACACTTCGGGTTTCATGTGTCTCTGTTAACTCTGGTATATTAATTAGAGTCTTTAACACTGCTGCTAGTGAGAATTCCAAAGTACAATTTGTACTAATAGCTGCTTTAACTGACAAGAATACTTTGGTTACTTTTCTAAAATGATCTGTCCCATCCATTGAAAGATACAACACATATATTGGTAATCAGGAAAATGGGGATTAAATCATTAGACAAGTTACTGAGTTAGCTTTTAAATTATGATCTAGAGTTCACACTACCTTCTCCAAATCCAAATTTAATGTGATTTGTATGATTCTAACCTTCTCTAAGATTATGTAGATGTTCTACATGACTGATATTTACTTTCAATAGGTACTGAGAACTAGACTAGAGGTTAGAATGTCATTTGTGCTTATGAAGAGGAAGGTACCTAAAATCAAATTTATTACTTAACATTGAATTTTGATACTGGCCTTATGAATATAGATAAGAATACCACTTTCTAGGAAACACTATTCACAAGGAAAAATCCAGGAGTGAGTATGTGCTTGATGTCCTAGAAGCTCATTTTTTTTCCACTTACCTTCAGGAATAGTGAATCAGTAGTCATTTTGTGATGACCCAGACATTGTAAATACTCAGCGAAATGGATTCACAACCTGGTGTAGTGGCCAGACTCATGTCTTTAAAGAAGGAAGATGGAGGTCAGTCATTAGCTTCATAAAACATGACTTTTGGAAACCTTCAACATGGGAAAGCCTCCTCAATTTTTCTTCTTAAATGTCACTGATCTTCAATTTCCATCTTCTCCCTCTTCCCTGCTTCATCGTACTGGTCCCTGTTTAAAATCTTTTCCATGCTTGTTGGGTAAAACAAATCCCTTTTCTGGTTCCTGGGGGATGACAGAAAGAAAGGGAATCAGGCTAATAGTGAAGACATTTGATTGTGATCTGGAAAAATAACTGTACTGAGACTTAAGTTTCTTTGTAAAATGAAGGAGTGATTTTTTTTTAATTTTAAAGCCTATTCTTCATGCTGCCTTTCTCTATGATTTATTTGATAATGCTCCTGAGATAAATGTTATGCCCCACCTGAATCAAATATCAACCCTTGGATGGGAGGGAAAATAGAGAAGTTCTAGGGCAACTGTGTGAGAATTAAAGTCAAGGATAGAAACTAGAAGATAAGAATTCTGGAAAGCTCATTGCCCACAGACTCAACAGACAGTGAAGAGATTCCTACCAGGAGCAACATTTCATTTTGGGCAGTAATGTTTTTCTATTACTCTGGACAGCATATCTGCCTACTGATATTTTATACTGTGTCAGTGAGTTCACAGGGTTTGGTCGAATCAACTGCTTTCTGAATTTTAAGACTGCCAGGGAAAATAACAGAGAACAGAGTCCTGTCTTTAATGAATACAGCAATCCTCAGCCATCCTTACCAAGTGTTTCTAGCTTTCTGCCTTCCAGGTATGGACTTGAATTATATTTCCTGCTCCTCTAATGGTTGGCTGGGTCCATGGAACCAGTTCAGGTCAATGAGTTGTTAGGGAAAGACGTACTGGGCTTTTTGGACTGGAATATTTCCTTCCTGGTATAAGATTATCCAGGGGGTTGTGGCTGCTCCATCACTAGCATCTCTGGGTGATTTTAATGAACAGAACTCTTCTACTGATCTATGATAGGTGTGTATTGTGAATCATGAAGTCTGTTGCTTCAGCCTTTGAGCTTTTGGAATTGCTTGTTGCTGGGGAAAATTCTGGTATATACTGCTGGATGCAGTCAGGTTGAGATCCAATTTGGAGCCAAAACCATAAGACTTTTCTGCTTACAGATGCATTAGAAGCTTTATTAAAAACAATCTTATTCTATAGTAAACATTTCTAGGAACTACAGGAGTACCGTGTTTAAAATCAGTGCATTTGGCTTGTCTACCCCCAAAAGACATTCCATCAAGGGTGGAATGAACATCTTTGATTTATGATGATGTCTCTTTAGGTGTCAGAAGGTGGTTCCAGGTCTTAGCTCTCTGGAGTCTATGAGATTCATGCAGTTCTAATTTGGTTTGTTTTCTTGGACTTATTTTACTAATTAGAATGATCTTTACCTTTCTTCTGGAAACTCTTGTTATTTGGGCCTAAAAGCTGACCATATAGAAAAATGTGGCTGAAAGGACTCTGCCCTGGGGACACAACAAAAAACTCACTGTAAATTGGGAAGTCTACCTCTAAAACATATAAATCTCTGACTTTGATTATCTAGTTTCCTCATATGTATTCCCACCTGGCTTCGAGGGTGGGTGGTTTGCTGTGAATTTGGAAAGAATGTCAATAGTGGCTTGACTTTTAAGACTAGACTTAGGCTCTGTCAGTGTGAGGTAAAAATATTATGTAAGTAAAATTTTCCCTAAAAACTATTTTATATTCCCCAGGAAACACAACAAATACACTTGTGAGGTATGTAGCATCAGACCCAAGGAAGTCTCACACTGACATATTCTCTTGTGCAGTGCTGAAATAATGAGTTTTGGAGTTGACTAGATCTTGAGCTGCTTGACAAAGTGTGGTTGGTTTATGCATAGGAATCATGTACTCTAAAAACATTTCCCCAGAGCATGTCAATCAATATTTGCAAGTTGTTTGCCTATATATGTGGGGTTATCCTGTCTACTATATGAATAACTTTAGTATAAGAGAAACTGAATTCAGTACTCAAAGTGGAAAAGACGTTGAAGTTCTTGCCATTCTTTTGTAGATGCCTGTGCATCTCTGATACCTTAAAGCCCCCAGAATAATAACTGTAAGGAACTGTACTGATAGCAGATTTTTAAAAATTAGCTTGGAGCTCTTTGTTAAGTGAAAGTGATTAAAAAGGATTTCAAGTATGCAGCCTGTGATGCTGAAAGTGGCAGATGGTGTGAGCTAGTGTATTATGTCAAGGAATCTATGTACATTTTTGCAACCATTTACAGTTCCTGGTACATATTAATACTCCCTGAATGCTGTCATCACAGGAACATGGCTGACTGACCTTCATCAGATGTGCTATTTCTTCTTTACTCCCCAGGGGATTCATTTCAGTTACATTTTTCTATCCTCTTCAAGGAGAATGTGGTTGGAAAGTTTTGTTTCAGACTTAAGACATTCAAAATTACTTTATAGAGTCTCTTGTCCATGTTCTCATTTGTCTGGGATAGATGTGGGACTGGAAGGCATTTATTGGTTGTTCTGTCTAATGTAGATTAGTTTCATTCCCACGTGATAATACCTTGGGAAGACAGAAGCATTATGGATTCACAAGGTTTAGCTCACTGACCCTCTCGTAACTGTGGTGGTGGAAATGCGGTGAACTACCTTGGCAGACCAGGTAGTTCAAATCAAACTCCTGAGTCTAGTCATTACCTTCTGGAAGAAGGCTTAAAACCTAAGCCTGCAATGATGCAGAGAGACACATGAGTATCTCTAGTATCTACTTACTTACACTATATTTGTTTGAGCAACAAGCTCCATTTGCAAAATGTCCAGGAATAAGGGGAAAAAAGGTTCTAGATGATGTCTCTAGCTTGTTTCTTCTTTCTCATGCTGTTTTCTAACTTGTATTGATGTACCTGTGGAGCCTACTTTTTCCATTCTTCCTCTGATCATCATTTTTATGATAGAATTTGGTTTGGGGGATATTGAGGTTCTTGGTAATTTGATGTAAAAGAGAAGGAATTTTGACAACTGATGAACACCCTAAAGATATCCACTGACTCCTTGGATTAATAGATTCTTCAAGTAAGGCAATAGAGGAAAAAGCTCTCTCAATTACCTCAGTTCTTGTCCTTACAGTATAATATCCCTTTGGAGTCATTTACTCTTTATGGCCACTCAAGCTGCAATGAGCAAAACTGTTCTCTCTTAATGCTCTCTACACACAATTTGCATGTTCATACTTTCCTCAGTAATTCCCCATGGTACAGAGAGACCAGATGGGAACATTTAAATAGAGCTTACTAAAGGAAAGGGAAACAGACACTAAGTATCCTGTAAGTGGAGAAGAAGGAATATCAGGTTTATCACAGTCATTTTTATTCAGCCTATTTTAATTGAGTCTCTAGTATGTGGTAGCCATCATGGTATGGATGGAGCTAGAGAAGCTCCATCCTAACTCCAGTGAGATGCACAAGAGAAATTCAACTTAAAGCCCAACAACAGAGCAAGGGGGACTTGAAACTCATGATCCCTAATGACAGTCATTGAGTGGGAAGGTTCTCTATGACTTTGAATCCTCAGTTTTATAAAAACAAAGAGACAAACACTCTGTTTGCTATTTTGTTTGACCCTTTTGTGGTTTCTAACCTGCCTGGTGGCCAGAACAATGTCCTATGAACAGGAAAAGGCAAGACTTAGAGCTATTTTGAGCTGAACTCACACATAATGAATGGCATAGATATTGAGGAAATAAAATGATATATAGATCCCTTGCATCTAAAATTTGGGGCCATTGGACAAGAGAATCTTAGCAGGAGAATGTGTCACCTTCACTCAAAGAAAAGGAATTTTTGTGGAATTTATCATCCTGGGAAACAGATTGAAGTTGTAGGTTGAACAATGGCCATTCAAAGAAGCTGAAAAGTCAAGGAACAGAAACTCTCCTGGAGCCTCTGAGGGGACCTGGCCCTATTGACACCTTGATTTCAGACTTTTAACTTTTAAAACACAGAAGAGTCATAGTCCCCCACCTTTATGACACCAGGGTCTGGTTTTGTGGAAGATGATTTTTCTTTAGGGAGCTGGAGTTTTGGGAGATGTGGTAGTTTCAGGATGATTTAAAAGCCTATGCAACCCAGGTCCCTCCCATGCACAACTCACATTAGGGTTCGAGATCCTATGAGGATCTAAGCTGCTGATCTGAAGGAAGAAGAGCTCACAGTATAAGGTAAGGTGGGAAGGGGTGATAAATACAGATGAAGGTTCCCTTGCCTGCTGTTCACCACTTGTAAGAAGCTTCTGGAAAAGATTGGTTTTGTAATGATCTAGTCATAGAGGGATCCACTCACTTGGCAGACTTCAAGCTCTGCTGTCCACCTTCTCCCCAGTTTGCTACAGCACATTCAAAACTCATTCCCATGTCTTCTCTTTTGGGGGTGTCTCATTGCAACAGCAGGATCTGCAGTCTTTGAAAGAGTTCATATATCAGCATAACAAATGAGACACAGAGAAGACTGACCAGCACAGACCCTGAAATGTACCAATGACTGACACTTTTGTGACTGTCTTTTGGGTTCATAGTGACAAAATGACACCTAGTGGGTAGAAATGGTGCTTTTTTTAAAACTAAAGGAAATAAATGTTGCCTCTGTCAGTCACTCAGGGAAGTGATTAATCACGGAGCAGAAAGTGAAAATGCCTTGTATACCATGCTGGCCATGAAGGATGTGAAGTTACACCGCCTGTCATTATGGGCAGTGATGTTCTAATTGTGTTACCTGGAGCAGGGAAAGAGATCAAGACCGTCAATTAGATGGAGAAAGTCACCTGGCGCATTGTGAAAGGGTGGAGCCCTGGCAGGTTGAGGCAAATCTTGACTCCCACAGGGACTACAAGACAGGACAAGGAGAGCCAGGCTGGTGCACAGTGCTGTCTCCTCCATTTTGCCTCAGGCCAGCCCTGGCACTCACAGATAAGCACTTGAGCATCTGTTCTGTAGATACTGGTGAGATTATTTGTTCCATAACTTACACCTTTGCCAATCACTTGCAGTGACAGCGAAGCTGTCAGCGGCTCTTTATCTGGTTTCACTTGGGAAAGGATCAAAGCACTAAGTAAATGGAGCTCACTGGAAAAGCAGGTCACTTTTTTCTTCCCTTCTCCAGGGACACCAGACCCCATTCTGCCATACTCAGAAAAGAGCAGGGAGGCTGCCTGCAGCTCTCTGGAAAGCCCTGCTCCAAGCAAGAATACCTTCTCTCCAGTAGTAGCAGCCTAGAATTTCCCACATTATTCTGTGTTTCCAAGTGTCCTCTATAAGAAAAGAAAATATCTATAAGAAGATATCACGCTAAAGTATTCCCAGCCATTAGTGAAGTGCTGAGAATTAGTTTAAGCCCCAGCTTCCCCAAATGGGCCACATACCTTTTGGGGCATGAGAGACAGTTGTAGGCAGTACCTGCTCTCTCAACTCTAGTGTTTTTCTAGTTTTACATTTTTATTTCTTTAATTGCTTTCTGTTTGAGGCAACCAGGCCTGTTTATGAAAGTTAGCAATAGGACATTTCTTCAAAATAATCTTAATTTAAAACAAAGTAACTTGAGGAAAAATATCAAGTGCTGTAGACTGTAAGATGTGTAAACTTGGATGTGGAAAATACCTGAATGGCTGACTTGGGGAACATGTCTTGACAGATGGAAAGGCCTTCAGTGATGTTGGCAATGAGGAAGAATTCTGTGCTCACTCTTGGCATTGTCTGGGATAGGAAGTGAATTAAAAGGAGAAGGGAAGGTGCGATGGTCCATACTGATTTTCAACTCAGTTGGCTTGAGAGCTGCCTAAGGAATGAGTCAAGCACATTTCTGTGTGCATCTGTGTGAGTTATGACTTGAGGACTCTATCTGGTCCTTGGTCTCTTCCTGTTTGACTCTTCCCCCATGCTGCCTCCATCCTAGCCACTCTGAACTGAGCAGCTTTGTTCCACAATACCCTGGTACCATGATGCCTGGAGTCAGTCAACCATGGACTGACCCCTCTGAAACTGTGAGCTGAAAATGAACCCTTCCTCCCACTGTATTCTGTTCTGTAATGGAAAGGTAACCACACAGATCCTGAAGCCAGCACTGACTATTCCTTCCTATATGCAGATGTGAAATAACTGACATATTAGGAAGTTTACACTCCTACAAGGTATTAAAGAGGCTATTAAAGAGGCCCAGACCAGATCCTTATCCTGGCAGTTTGAGTCAGGAGCCTGGGTTCATTGCCATTAGTGTAAATCATCTTTTTAAGGAAATGATGCATGAAGCAAAGTGCTGCATAAATGTAGAGCGTTATTATTTTGAGGGGTGGCAGCAAGAAGATGCAAGGGGGAGATTTCTGAACACTTCCTCCCACAAGTTCAGCTGTCGCAGCAGCCAGCAGGCTGGGCTTGGGAGGACTTCTCATTTTCATACAAGGCATTCCCTCCTGCATTTCCTCCCACTCTCATTTAGGGATCATAAACACTACGACAGGTACTGATTGGTCTGAGGCTATCAACACGAGTTTACACAAGAGGAGGTCATGCCTAATCAGCATGATTAATACGACCTGTGAAGCGTCTCTAAGCTGTGTGCAGGAAAGAAGGAGCTAGAATCAGCTGGGCTCAGAGAAGATGATGCCTGGTGTATTGAAGACTGGGAGACAGTGAAGATGGAATTGGGAGCTGATGGTGAAATATTGATCAGGAGCAGAAAACCAATTTGTCAAAGGCTCCTTAGAGTCTAGGAGATGTGCAGCCCTGATTTCTCCTTCCCAGAGAATTCTTTAGAGTCTCTCACCCTGCTAGCCCCTAGGGAAAATGAGCCTGGCCCTAGGACACTCTCCTTGCCTTTATGATGGCACACTCTTTACCTCTTTATTTTCAGTTCTGGTTTGGAGAAAAGGGGCTCTATCTTTAGGGATATCAAATCTCATGTGCAGCTGGTTAAAAAACCTAACTCTTATACAAGCTGTTCACTTAGACTTCTTGTTAATTCTCCTAACAAAAATATGACTTCTGAACCCAATTGAAGATTACAGAGGTTGAATATTACAAGCAAATAGATCTGACCCTAGAGGGAAGCAGTGGGTTTTAGGATTTTCCCTCTGTTCTCATTCACTGGTGGGAATCAGGGGTTATATTGATAGTGGAGAAGGTACAAGGAATGTCTGTATCTAGACCAAGAGCTAAAAGTTGTTTCCATCAAGGGCCAGAGAGTCAATACTTCAGGCTTTGTGAGGCCGCTGTTGCTACCACTGGTTTCTGCCATAGCTGTGTGAAGAATGTCATGGACACTATGTGTGTGAATGAGGATGCCCACTTGCCATTGGGTTGGGTTAGATCCCATTGGGATGGGTTTCCATTGGGATGGGTTAGATGGGTTAGATTTGGCTCCTGGGCCATTGTATGTCAAACTTTGATCTAGACCAGGGATAGGAAATCTTTTAGAGGCTGAGTGCCCAAACTGTAATCCCAAACTCATTTATTTATCACTAATTGCCAACACTGCAAATTAAACCTGAATATCTGATGGTTGGCTGCTGGGGCTACTTGGCTTGTGTTGCCATGACAGAGGGCTCTATGTGCCACTGTGGCAGGCTTGCCATACGTTGACCATCACTAATCTAAACTGGTCTTACATAGGTCTCATACTACAGGATTGCTGAGGATAGATTTGCACAGACAACAGTGGTTTAGAGTCCTCTAAAAATGAGTTTGATTATATATAATTTTGCAAAAACTTTGTTCCCAGCCTTGGTCTACTATGCTGTTCTATGTAATTAAATAAAAATGTATGAGAGTATCAAAATTTTAGAAAAAGAGATTTGGATTCTGGAGAAGTTCGGTAACTTAGGAGTCATAGGGCTTGGATTTGAGTTCTTGTCAGCTTGCTTTTTTTTTGAGACAGGGTCTCACTTTGTGGTTCAGGCTGGCCCTGAGCTCAGCCTCAAACTCACATCACAATCCTCCTGCCTCTGCCTCCTGAGGGCTGGGATTACAGGCATGAGCCACCACGCCCGGCACTGTGGTATGTGGTACTGATTGCTGCTGGGAGTGAGTCTCCATGCCCAGTGTTGTATATAGTTACCGGGGATTGAACTCAGGTCCTTGCGCTTGCAAGACAGGTGCCGGAACCGCTGAGCTAACTCCCCGGCCCAAACAGTACCTATTTTCTAGTCACTTCCTACCCTTGATCCCTCTCTCCTCTTCCTCCTCCCTGGAATATAAATCCTTTGAAATATAATAATGCCTTCAGTGGACTTCAGCATTTTTATTAGACATCGGGATAATATGTTGGGATAATATTTTGCCAAAGTCACGGGACTCACATTTCTTGACAAAGGATGACATCATTTAGAAGTTCATGCTCTTGACATCATTTCAAGAGTTCCATTAAAAAAGCCAAGTATGTTTTTATGGGCTCGCACAGCAGGGAAGCAGCCATGGTGATGCATGG
>PVIR01031400.1:0-19494 GCA_004026965.1 Petromus typicus
TCCTGGCCGAAGCTGACCTCGGGGATGCCCTGGACTCCAGAATAGGTGAGCACTGTTAACGTGTCGTCACCGTGGGAGAAGGCGCGGTTTGAGACCCGCGCCCCGTGCTGTCGCTGGCTGTCACTTGGAGGAGCCGCTGCTGGCGCCGCCTGTTGAGAGCGGCGCTGGGCTGGGCTCAGCCTCATGCGTGCTCAGCAAGGGCTCCCCCTCAACCACGGCTCAGCGCACCGTTCCCCCGTAATCATACTACAGACTGAAGGACTGCATTTGAAAACATGAATTGCGTCGCACCTGGCTAGTTGCTATGGAAAATAACAAAAGTGTCTGGCCCACGGATAGAGTTAGCTGGTGAGGCTGAGACACGTGATGGGGGAACAGTGCAGCTCGGATGAACAGCCGGTCTCAGAACTCATCCAGAACCATCAGCAGTGCGGAGAGGGGTCCGGGTGCACGGGCCAGCGAGGGCCTCGGGGAGGTGAAGTAGCGGGCACAGTTAGGGCTGCGTGGCGGGTGTCCCTGCCAGCCCTCCTCACCCTCTGGTGTTTGGAAATGATCATCTGCCCCAGAAAGCCTGGGATGAGGCTGGAGACCTAAAGACGGCTCTGTCCAGTCTCCTGCCTGTGGGACCGACCTGTGCATCCCCCTGCTGCCTCTCCCACGTGATCCCAGCCATAAAATCACACCTCTTCCCGAGTGCTCAGATCAGCTTCTGCTCCTGTGCCAGCAGGATGGGGGTCGAAACCGGGGTCTCACTCTGTTAGGCGGACGCTCTAGCACCGAGCTGCGGCCCCAGCCCCCCTGGGTCAGGCTTTGAAGGACTGGCGAGGACCTCAAAGCAGAAAATTCATGTCTCTTCTGACTAAACCTAGAAGTCATTCCTTCCGAAACCTTATATATTTTGTGATTAGGGAAGTTAATTAGTAATCAGCCAGGATGCACAATAAAGGAGCTCTTGTTGATGTGGCTGCTGGGGTTTCTGTTATTCTTTGATATTTTGAGTGAAATCTCTGACACAATATTGAGAGGTCAGAGGGGAAACCCTTGGCTTTTTAAGTTTGCCTGGAAAATTGCTTCTCCTGTTGTCTCCAGTCCCACAATTGCATAATTAACATTTTACAAATTATTGCTTCTTACCCTCCAGGAAGGACAGAAGCAGAAATAAAAAAGAAAACAAGAGACAAAGCCCTATTTCTGCCATCCACCTGTCCTGTTACAAATAGAGCCCATTCCCCAAGCTTCGTGACACCACCTGTGGCCGGGACATTCTTTTTATGGCCAAGTCAATTTTGCAGCCAAGTGTCCCCTGTGGCACCTGCTCGTTTCCGTGCTGGTGTGTGAGGAGCGACTGTTTCCGCTCCTGGACCGCGAGCACGTTCTCCGGCGTGTGTCGCTCACCCTCGGTCCTCTCCCTTCTAGTCCACTCAGCCTTTATTCACTTCCCTCGACGCTTTCGCTGTCATCCCAGCTGGAGCTGCAGAGCTCTGCACCCTCGTGCCCCCCTGTGTCTTGCCTCCCATACATGAGGCCGCCTCCTGGGCTGCATGCGGTCCAGAGACGCTCTCTGCTCTTGGGGACCTGACCCGGCCTTTAGTGCATTACCCTTCGTGTCCACACAGTGTGGTGAGCCGCAGACCTGCCTGTGGTACCCACAAGGGATGGTGGCCGGAGTCACGTGGGGGTTAGGGACAGTGTACTTGCCCCATGCGGGCAGCACAGCTGATGGGGTTCCAGAACCTTCTCAGCCCCCAGTGCCCGGAGCTCCCCACAGCACAGCAGCCCCAGCTTGGACATGCTGTTCCCAGCCGTCATGCCGCTGGGGGGGATGTCAGGCATCGGCTTCTGTGGGTGGTCCTAATGCTCACCTCGTGCCCACAGGGACGTGCTGGTGGGGAGTCAGAGGTGCTGACACCCTAAGAGCAAAGCAGTCACCTGCTCGCTCTCGACCCCCCAGCCCAGTGGGCTGTCTGGTGTCCGGGAGATGCTGGGGCGATGCCCTGCTCCCGGGGAAGCTGCTCATCACTGGGCCCTGAAATAGAGGCTTCTTTAGGGGCTGTGAGCAGTGTTCAGGGACCCGGAGGTCCTGTTTCGGCATTTTCTGCTACTGGGCATAGGACGCGTACTGAGAGGGAGCCGTGTGCCGGGCGGCCGCTCCAGCCTGGTCTCCTCCCAGCAAGTGGGTGTGGATTTCTGGCTGGAAACCCAGAGCCGTCTCCTCGGGAGAGAAAGCCAGGCGCGGCAGTGTTGGTGATTTGTGAAGGGGACACCGCGAAGATGTTCTGTTTCTCCCCCCCCAACCAGGAATTCCCAGCACCAGCTTGGAGGACGCCCGCTTGGCCCAGGCCCTGGGACTGTCCTACTCCAGTGTCATCGAGACCCTGCCAGATGGCACGGAGAGACTGAGTAATTCTGCCGAGGTGGGTGCCCAGGCTGTGCCCGAGAACGCCCGCTGGCGCCCGGCTTTCCTGCGGGGCAGCAACATCCTGCCCTCTCCTCTCCGTCTGTGAGAACAGAGTGCACGGTGCCCGCCCGTGGCCTGGCTCTCTGCCCCCTCCTCTTGCTTGCTCTCCTGTGTGGTGTGGCGGTGGGCAGGGAGAAGCTGTCGCCCTCCCTGAGCTGAAATGTGACAGCGGTGGCACCCGAGGACACAGGCTGCTCCATGCAGTCTGGTTGGCCACTCTGGCAGCGTCGTGCAGAGCAAGAGGCTGTGTCCGCCCGAGCACAGGTGGCCCGGCGGATGGCAGTGCCAGGCCGTCAGCGGACACAGTCCTTTCTGGGCCCCACGCAGTAGCCCTGCGGTGTCTTCGCCGCGCCCGGCCCCGCCGGCTCAGGCGGTGCTGCTCTCTGGAGAGAGGCCTCTCTCGGGCTGTAGCTGTAAAGCAGGGCATTTAAATTTAACGGAGTGGGCTTCCTCCAAGCCGCGGCCCAGCCGGCCCCCAGTTTGTCTTGATGGTAGTATTGACCTTTCCTCTCTGAGTATTTTCCTCCGACAGGGAGGTCATTTAAAATACATCCTGTGCCCTGCTTCCCTGGCATCTGAGTGCTAGCTTCCGATCACTCCACAAGGCCCGAGCCAGTGCCCACTGACCCACTCGGCACGGTGGACACGGTGCCCAGGCCCCCAAAAGGTTTCAGTTTCCTCTGAAATCTGAAAAGCTTTAATGGCCAGAAGTTATGTTTGTCTTCACATGGGTGCAGTTGTGAGATGTGGAGGAGGGGCGGCACCCAGGCCTGGCCAGCTCTGCCCGTGCCCGGAGGAACAGCACCCACCCCACAGTTCACAGGTCTGGCCCGGCCGGAGGCCTTCCTCGCCCTGACTGAGAAAGCCCGCAGGATGCGCGTGGGAGGCGACCTGACGAGCAGCAAGCTGCGGGACTGGCTGATCTCGCGCCAGCGGTACTGGGGCACCCCGATCCCCATCGTGCACTGCTCCGCCTGTGGCCCGGTGCCCGTGCCCCTGGACGACCTGCCTGTGACCTTGCCCAGCCTCACGTCCTTCACGGGCAAGGGCGGCTCCCCGCTGGCCGCGGCTTCCGAGTGGGTGAACTGCGCCTGCCCGAGGTAAGGGGGCACGGCCTCAGTGACAAGGCCCTGGTGGCACGGCTGCCTGGGGCATCGCGGACCCTCCTCTCAGTGCCGAGCGCTCCCTTCCCCAGAGGCCCGGGTGCACTCCCGGCCCCCGCCCTTCTCCTGAGCCTGTGGAGCCCGATCCAAAGGGTGGAAAGGCTGCACCCACGCTTCTGTCCGCTTTGCTCCCCGCTGCTCTTCCCGGGAGCTCCTGGAGGTGCGAGGGGCCAGGTTGCCTCGCCCCGGCGCGGGCTGGGCCGCTTTCCCGGCAGCCCCTGGCGCGCTCAGGTGTGAGCCCCGGGTGCAAGTGCGCAGTGAAGCGTCCGGCTCAGGGCGGAGCGGCCACTTTTCTCCTGTGGGCGTTTTGGGACCCCTGAGCCCTCTGGCACACAGCTGAGTCCCAGGCTGCTCGCTGGAGCTGCGGCCGCAGCTCGACAGACTCCAGCCGCCTCTGCCTCCCGGACCTGTGTGGCCATGGGGAGGTCGTCTATCTTCTGGGCTGCGACTCCCTCGCTGGGAACTAGAATGGCCTCCCTGTCACCGCGGTCATCCCCCAGGGCCTCCCAGGGGGCTTGGGAATTTAGATGGCCTTGGAGGCGGGAACTCAGGAGGCTCTGGGCCGGGCCAGGGCAGAAACGTGGGTTCCAGGAGACCAGCACACCCCCTCTTTGTTGACAAGCAGTGACCGAGGGACCCCTGCTGGGCCGAGGTGGCGGCCACGGCACCCTCGTGGGGAAGCTTCAGCGGAGCGAAGACTCCCGGAGGACAGCAGCGCTCCGAGGTGGTCGGAAGCACGCTGCGGGGTGGGGCAGGGCGGCCCGCAGCCGGCGGAGGCGGTCCTCCATGCTGTCCTTCCCACACGCTCCTCGTGGGCTGCTGGTGCGCGCACAGAGCACGCCTCCTGACCCTCCCCCGTCTCTTGGTGCCAAAGCTCCACTCCCCTTTTCCTGTCTTTTATTTTGCAGTTTAATTTATTTATACTTTGGGCTTCTCGTAGAAGAAAATCCATGCAGTATTGCAGTTTGTGTGTCTGAATTATTTAATTCAATATTATGGTCTCTAGATGGATCCATTTTCTTTCATCCTGCCTTAAATTTATCTCCCTTCGTGGCAGAGTGGCACGTCACATGTGTTATAAACACCACGTCTTCTTTATTCGCCTGGTGATCAACATGGAGCCCTCTTCCAAGGTCTGGCTGTGTTGAACGGCACCTCTTAAATGTCGGTGTACACGCTTCACTTTCACGCGTCTTTCATCCTTTCGGAACAAGGCCGAGACGAGGAATAGCTGAGTGGGATGGAATTTCTCATCTAGTCCTGAGGGATCGCCACACTGGCTTCCACAGTGGCTGTGCCAGCGGGTCCTCTGAGACTTGGGGGTCTCACCCTCTCTGACACACAGAGCTCGTAGCCCGGCTCCTGGCTCCTGCCACCCGAGGCTGCCACCTGCCGGCTCTCTTCTGCCACGTCTTGGCGTGTGCGCGGGTGCGTGAGCTGTCTTCAGGCCCTACAAGATCCTTACGAAGAGGCCGACTGAGTGTAGCCAGACCTGGCGTTTTTGTTTCTGTTTTTTTTATAAAAATAAGTCCCATGTTCTCTCCCTCGCTGCTTCCTGTGTGCAAGTCAGGTGAGGAAGGAAAAGCTGGTTTTATTTTCTCATTATCTCCCAGATAGTGCCGTGCTCCAGAGAGAAAGAGCTGGATTCTATGGAGAAGTGGATGGTGGAGCTTGCGTCCCTGGCTCAGGACCAGGGTCCCCGAGGGCTTTGCTGACAGGCTCCTGGCTGCAGGCCACCCGAATACTGATCAGGAGACCCCCCCGGATTAGTGTGCAGACTTCTGGGGGTCTCAGAGCCCCGCTGGGTCTGGGGCTCCTTCGGTTTAGTCAGCTGGCATGAAGGCCAGGCTGTGGCTCTCTCTTCTGTAATCTTTGCAGAGCTGGTGTGAACTGCTTCACAAATCCACGATAGAAAACACAATACTTTTTGTTTTAAGATTAAAAACAGACTCAAGTCTTGGCATGTTTAAGCAGTAGGAGATCCTCCTTTCCTTGTCCCTGCTCCCCAGCCCTGGGAGGACACAGCCAAGGACGTCCAATTGCCAGACGTCTTGTGCTTTGGGTCGGCTGTCCTGTATCCCCGTGGTGATCTGTCACTGCCGCGGAGGGTCCTCATGACAGCTGGCTGGCTGCGCACAGGATGGGGCCCATGCCACCTGGGCCTGTGCATGGCCCACGGGCCCTCTCTCCCTGCCTTCCGGGGGCTCTCAGTGCTGAGTTCCGGCCCACACCTTCAGGATGACCTTCGGATAGGGATTTGTTTTCTTTCTTTCTTTCTTTCTTTCTTTCTTTCTTTCTTTCTTTCTTTCTTTTTTTGTGGTACTGGGGATTGAACCTGTGCCCTTGGGCTTCCAAGGTAGTTTCAGTATCACTTGAGCTAAATCCCTGGCCCTGGATTTATTTTCCTTTCAGCCATTCACACACGGGGTCTGGATGCTGGGGCTCTCTTCACCCTTGTAAGGAGCCCACCTTGAGCCTGCGCTGCCCTTAGAAATACAGCTGCTAGCCCTGCTGGGTCCCGGCCTGCAGTGTTTGCCAATTTCTGTGCTGTTCACACTCCCACCAGAGCTCATTTCAAGCCATAAGCTTGATGTCACTTGTCACAGAATTGGACGGATGCTAACAGTGATCCCCATGAGCTGGTCAGGGCTGGGACAGCACAGCACCGCCTGGGGCCATTTGTCCTCCGCTGCCGGGTGGGTTTCTGCATCCTCCACCATGGAGCAGAAGTAGAAAAGAAAGCCAGGTTCATTTTCAGCACATCGAGCTGTACTTGGTTTTTAGTTTCTCTTCGTGCATCAATTTGCTTAAAAGCACCCTAAAATTGTGGGGCTGGAGCAGCCTTGACTTCCTGAAGTAGACGCAGAAGACACGGCCCTGTCTTGGTTCGACTTCCTGCCTGGTTAAATGGATAGAAGTAGAAGAAGAAGACTTTCAAATGTGGGAGATTGAAATCCTTATGTTGCGATTTCTCTGAAACACCTCTCCTCTGAATTACCTTTTCATGAGGCGACATTGTTATCATGACATTTAAAACTCCTGCTCAGCATGGCTCTCTCCAGAGCTGGGGAGAAAATGCATTAAATTTCAAGAGAATCCAATGGATGAACTTTATTTTCTAGGTGTAAGGGAGCAGCCAGGAGAGAGACAGACACAATGGACACCTTTGTTGATTCTGCGTGGTACTACTTCCGGTACACGGACCCCCAGAACCCTCACAGGTAACACCTCATCTGCTGAGGTTGCTGAGTGCACACCTCCTGGGGCCCATGTCTGGGCAGGGTCCCCGGGAGAGGAGCCACAGGCCAGGATACAGAGGCGACCGGGAAAGGGAGGCGCAGGAGAGGAGGTGGGGGAGAGGGACTGGGCGAGCTCAGGGCGTCGCCTCCTGTCACTGCAGTCAATAGCTGAGTCCCCGAAGAGCAGACGTAGCCTTCGAATAATTGCCTGGAGAGACAGCTAGAGAATCCACACTGGAGGGCAGTCCGGGGGAGGGGTGTTAAGGTTGGAGATCTGTAATCGATCTTTCAAGTGCCATGTGGTTTTTGGATATAGGTTGTGTGTGTGTGTGTGTGTGTGTGTGTGTGTGTGTGTGTGTATGTGTATGTGTGTGTGTAGTGTATTTCTTTGACAAAAAAATTGGTGGAAAGAGCTTAAAAGGGCCTTTTAAGCTGGTGGCTCTTGTCCGTGCTGGGAACACTGTGACCACTGATGCGGACAGAAATGGCCCCTTGTTCTGTCTGGCTGTAAAACAATGCTTTTCTGGTCAAGGGGGCACTCCTGCCTCCCCGGCCAGAATCCTGACCCTGAATATTTCAGGCCCGAGACTTGAGTCCACTTAGGAAATGAGTGGGGAGAGAGGCCACTGTCCCCTGCACAGGCACGGAGGATGTCAGAGGCGCTGTGGCTGGAGCCTGCCCGCCCAGGCCTTCCTCGAAGGCTTTCCTTCTAGAACGGGTGCAGTGCCCCCCACCTCCCGTGCAGGAGGGCAGACTGCTGGCTGGCTCAGCTCCTGAGCCTTCGTCCCAGGGCTGAGCAAGCCCCGGCTGCTTGCAGGGACGTCTGGGGCCTCCCTGGCTGCCCACTTGTGATGAGCACAGAACCTGCGTCACCCGGGAGCCTCCGCACCGGCAGCGTGGCTCCCTGGGGGACCGTCCGCAGCGTGGCTCCCTGGGGGACCGTCCGTCTAGCTGTGAGTGCTCTCAGCAGCCCTCTGCTTCCTTCGGGGAAATGCCACCCAGCCGAATGCCACCCTGCTCTGCCTTACTGTGGCCTGATGTGCAGTCACATCTTTTTAAGGAGTCATTTTTTTACACACAAGAAATTATTTTTTAGATTCATGAGGATGTTGGCATAGTAACTGGAGAAGAAAGACCAAGCGACAGCCAGACACGTGGCACGGGCCGGGCTTCCCCACCCGCTGAGGGCTGGGCTCCAGCTTCCCAAGAGCGGGCTCTGGCCCGCTGGGCTCTGCGGACAGTGCCTGGGTTGGGGCAGGGTGAAGTCAGCCTCACGGTGCAGACCTCCCAGGGCAAAGGGCTGCGCCACGGCTGACCACAGATGGCGACACGGCAGTGGGAGGGAAGGGTCCACCCCACCCAGGGCCGCCCCTCTTCCTCCTCCTCGAGGTCCCAGCCGGAAGAGGGGGTGGAGTTGCCCCTCCTCTCCTTGCCCCGTAGACCCCACAGAACTGGAGGAAGCTGCCTTCTGGGGTCTGCATTGGCCGAAAAGTATCCAGTAGGTGAGAGTTGTTGGGCTACTTTATGGCGGCCACACCCTCAACATGCTTCCTTGCCTTCAGCAGCCACATTCTGGCTCTTGTGATTATTTCGAAGATACTTTGCAGCATAAGATTGAATTTGTTTCACAGTGTATTTTAGCAGCTGCATGTCAGTGTGTTGTGAGTGCCACACTGCCCTCTACTGGTAAGAACTTAGATATCTCAATTGTCTAATAAGAAAAGTGAAACTACATCTCTCAATCTTCAAACGTGCTTCACACCGAGGTATGAAGTATGTTAGTATGTTTTGCTAGTATGTTTTTCATTTGTTCTTAGTTTAAATGGAAATTTCACTTATTATGTCAGCTATGTCTTCTGAGGCCATTTATATAAACTTCATAAATCTGCTGGGCATGGTGGCTCACGCCTGTAATCTCAACATTCGGAAGGCAGAGGCAGGAGAACTGCTGAGTTTGAGGCTGGCCTGGGTGCCATAGTGAGTTCAGGGCCAGCTTGAACTACAAAGTGAGTCTCAAAAAACTAAAAGCAAAAACAAAACAAACAAATATACACTGGTCTGACTTCTTTTTTTTTTCCGTACCAAGGAAAAGACTTTTTTTTCCGTACCAGGACTGTCTGCTTGCCAGGCAGGTGTGGTACTACTGAAGTACACCCCGGCTCTTTTTTATTACATAAGCTTTTCTTTTAATATATTCTTACATGAAAAGCAGGTTTGCTCCGACATAATTCATTTCGGAGCATATGCAAATTGCAGCCGGTCTGCCTGCGGCACAGAGGTTTTTAAATGCCCATTTCTCCTCTTCAGCCCCTTTGACGCCAGGCCAGCAAACTTCTGGATGCCTGTGGATCTATACATTGGCGGGAAAGAGCACGCCGTTATGCACTTGTTCTATGCAAGATTCTTCAGTCATTTTTGCCATGACCAAAAAATGGTGAGACACAGGTGAGCATTTATGCTACTCTGCAGAAGAATTATGTTCAGCAGTGGTGGCCTGAAGCTGGCAAACGTGTGTGGCAGGTTCTGTTTTCCAAGTGTGCTTGGAGGTCGTCGCCCGCCTGGCACTCTGAGGTACGTCTCTCCCCGTTGTGTCACCAGCCCTGGACTGCGATGCTGTGCGCCAGGCAGAGTCGGCCTCCAGGCTGCTCTGCCCCTGCAGCTGAGGTCAGCGTCTCGAGTTACTCGTGAGACAGCAGAGTGGCCTGTGATGCAGCAGGGCTGATGGGAAACTGCTGCACGGCTAAAGACCGTACTGCCGTAAACGGCGCTCATCGTCCCCAAGGCTGCCCTTGCTCTGCGCACACTCATCGCGCGTCCGGGCCGCTCTCTGCCGCAGCTCTGGAGTCCGCCTTCCCGAGTGTCTTTGTACATTGATCAACAATATGGGGAAACTTGCTGCCGAGTGCCGTCCGACAGAAAGGAGCTTGATAAAACATGACACTGCGTCCTCGGCCACCTCATTCACCGGATCTGGCGCCATGTGACTTATGGCACAGAGAATGTTGTGCTCCTCCCCAAAGTCAAAATGAGTGTGGAAGGGAAAGGTTTTGAATCGGTCCCAGACAGTGAGGCCGCCAGGACAGCCCAGCACGCGAACCCCGAGCTGCTGCAGGGAGTGGCCAGAGGGTGGGGAGCGGCCGCTCAGAGCAAGGGTGGCAGAGCAGGGGTTCCTGGCCAGTGTCTTTAACGTGATAATAATCCGAACACCTATGTTTTAACCACACCTCGTACACAGGTGTTTACAGGATCTCAGGTGAGGTCCTGCTTGTCATCTGGCGCCGCCTCTGTCTAAGGTCTGCCACTGCACTGGCTGCGTCCTGCCTGGTAGACACTCTGATTGAGGCACGGTGGGCTAGGAGACCAGCGTCACACCGAACCCTCCTGGCCTGTGCTCTGCTCCTCATTGCGTAAAAAAGAAAAGAATGCGCTCTTTCTTTTCATGAAATACATCATATATATTTAAGATATTGCACAATTTACAGAATAAAATGGACCCTCAGTTTGGGAAATAGAAGTTGTATTCCCTCGGAACGCCCAGGATCCCCTCGACAGTCCTGTCACCGCTCCACGCCTTCTGTCCCCCTACCTAGCACATCCTGAATTTCAGATCATTTTTTTGCTGTTCTTTATATATTTATCAGTTAATCACTTCTCTGTGTGTGTGTGTGTGTGTGTGTGTGGTTTTTTTTGAGACAGGGTCTCGCTTTGTGGTTCAGGCTGGCCCTGAGCTCAGCCTCCAACTCACATCACAGCAATCCTCCTGCCTCTGCCTCCCGAGTGCTGGGATTACAGGCGTGAGCCACCACGCCCGGCACTGTGTTATGTGGTACTGGTTGCTTCTGGGCGTGACTCTGCACGCCCAGTATTGTATGTGGTTGGCCGGGGAATTGAACCCGAGCCCTTGCGCTTGCAAGACAGGCGCCAGAACCACTGAGCTAACTCCCCAGCCCTCCTTTTAGTTTTTCGAGACAAAGTCTCACTCTGTAGCCCAGGCTGGCCTCAGACTCATGGCAATTCTCTTGCCTCTGCTCCCAAGAGCTAGAACTATAGGTATGTACCACCGCACCTGGAGTGTAGATATTTTTGACAGTATAAATTGTTTGGTTTTCCAGAGTTGGATCCTTAGCTGGTAGAATCACACTTCATGGTCTTGATCTCGTTGCCTGACTTTCTCGAGCTTCAGGACTATTGGTGCGCGAGGTCCTGTCTGGTTCCCGCCGCACGGGACAGCGTGGAAATGTGGGCACCGCGTGCACCTCCACGGCCTCTGGGGGCCTCCTGTGCGGTCTTCCTCCCAGGACGTGTGCGGTCAGCCTTGCTGGGAGCACCAAACCTTTCCCAAGTTGTAGAGTCTTTTTTTTTTTCTTCCGGTACAGACTGAACTCGGGGCCTTGGGCTGCCAGGCAGGCGCAGCACCACTGAGCTATATCGCCAGCCCCCACATTTTTAGGTTTTGCCCTCACTTTATGAGTTAAATTTGATGTGAAGGCAGGGGTGACTCCGGGAAGTTCAGCGTTTTTAAACGTCTGCGGGTCTCTGCTTGGTCTTCTCTTAGCCCCGTCTGTCCCGGGCCTTACCTTTGTGGGGCGTTTTACTGATTTGTGAGCAGATTCCTCAGAGATCCTGGACATGAACCCCTGTCCTCTCTGGTGAAAACCTGTTGAGAAGTATTTTTTCTTAGTTCCCGGCTTGTCTTTTTTATGACGTCTTCCGATGGACACGGACTCTTAATCTAAGTGTGATTTAGGTGCTAAAATGATCTCTTCCTCTGTGGCAGTTGCTCTTGGTGTCTAGTGTGTTAGTGGGTTGGGGCAGCCTCTCTCCTGCTCGGTGTGGACCTCGTCAGACCCTGGCACGGTGTCACCAGCCGTTCGGTCAGAACAGTGCTGTAACCCTCCCCTCCCAATTTGCGTTTCTGACTTTAACTTCCAAAATCATTTTCCTTTTTTTTGCAAGATATGCTTTTAGTGGGGCATGGTGGCTCACGCCTGTAACCCCAGCATTCAGGAGGCAGAGGCAGGAGGATCACTCTGAGTTCAAGGTTAGCCTGGGCTACACAGTGAATCAAGGCCAGCCTAAACTATATATAATTCGGTGCTCTTTCCAAATCAGCACATACAAACCTCCCATCTTAAAACATTTGTGAGTAATGTACCACAATTTAAGTAGTCACCTATTTTTCCAGGTATTATTATTTTAAAAAGTCCACTGACCCTCTTTACCTGTGATCTTTGCAAGTATCTGGAAGCTTATCTGTAGTTCAAGTCCTAGCAGTGGGAATCCTAGATGGAAGGATATGTGTGTTAAAATCTTGGCAGATAGAACACAAGGGGCTTCTAACCCCTGTAATGCAGGGGCTCGGCTTCATTCAGACAGCGCTCATGGCGGCCCTTGGACCAGCTCCCCAACTCCATGCCCATCAAGTGGATTAAAAGAAATCTTCTGTAGAGAAAACTAATTTAGGAATAAATTAAATGCTTAAACTAATTTTCTTCCCATTAGTCCCAGAGTCCTCTGTGTATAAAAATAAACTGAGCTTCATGAGAAAGACACAAGACCATTTGTAGCACGGCGGCAGGGCCGATGCCCACGCCTGGGCCTGGGCCGGACAGTCCTGCTTCACTTTTCTTACTGTGAAAACCAGTCACCAAATGAAGACTACCCTCAGAACTGTATGCTATTACTGTCACCGTCTTGTGGGAATTGTGCACTCGGTTTTTTTTTCTTATCTTTTTGAGATCATGTCTCCCTGTGTAATTCAGGATGGCCTCGAACTCACACTAGCCCAACTCAAATTCACGGCAGTCCTCCTGCCTCAGCCTCCCGAGTCCTGGGATGACAGGCGTGAGCCACCATGCCCGGCCCCTCTATTCTCTCTTAGCAGTTTCAAAGTCTCAGTCCTGTACCTTTGTCTTCGATCCTCTCTGAATTGATTTTTGCATGAGGCAAGAGACGAGGATCTAGTCTCCGTCACCCACAAGTAGCCTCCAGCTTTCCCAGCACTGTTTGTTGGAGAGGGTGGTTTTTTTTACGAAATATGTTTCTGGCTCCTTGATGCAGAATGCGGTGACTGCAGCTGCACGGCCTGTGCTGTGTCCTCTGTCCCGTGGCGCTGGCCCCACGTCCTTTTCCGTGCTGGGCAGGCAGCGTCCCTGGCTTTGGAGCAGCGTGAGGCTGAGGTCGCGGTGCCTCCAGCTCCCCCGGCAGGTCTGGCCGCCTTGCCTCTTCTGGCTCTGTGTTTCCGGAGGGATTTCTAGCAGCTCTTTCTAGTTTTGTGCCAAGACTAAATCAGAGGGGCTCCTAGGGATAAGCCTTTCAACCTCCAGGTTCCGTCTCTCTGTGAAGACGGACCTGTGTCTGTCCTCTCAGCAGGGGTTTGTCTTTCACTGTTCCACCGGTAAGGGGATCGTTCAGACTAATTTTTACAAGCAGACACAGAAAAAATTAGAATTTGCTCATGCCGTAGACATCATGTGCACCAGACCCACAGACTTGTATGGAGAAGCCGCCCGGCCGGCGAGTGGAGTCCCGCAGCAGGGCCCACCGTCCCCAGGACCCCGTCCTCTGTGGGGTGAACACGCTCCTGGGTGCATGCGCCAGGGCCTGGCAGACCCGAGGACAGCTGCCCCGCAGAGGGTGGGCCAGGAAGGGACTCGCGCCTGCAGGCCCTCTGCCGTGTGAGAAGGCAGCAAGCCGAGGCTCGGTCAGGGTGGGGGGGCCCCACGTGCGGTTCTGCAGCTGCCCCAGAGTCTCCACGCTGGGTCCTACCTGCCTGCCCTAGCACCTTGAGGCACGCGTCCCTGCGCCCATTTTATGGATTGACAAATTGAGCCAGAGCGGTGAGGAGCTGGGCCCACGGAGGTGGCCCTGAGATGTACAGCTGGGCCTCGCACTGCTGAGGCTCTGCTCCCCGCCTTGCCACAGGGAGCGACCCTGCTCTGCCGCCTCCCCAGCAGGCTGCTCTGCCCCCACCTCCAGCCTCTCCCTTTCCCTTCCTCAGGGAGCCCTTCCACAAGCTGCTGGCACAGGGCCTCATCAAGGGACAGACGTTCCGCCTGCCGTCCGGACAGTACCTGCCCCGAGAGCAAGTGGACCTCACAGGTGAGGGGCCAGGTGGAGGCCCGACCCTCAGCCTGGCGGGCCTGGCCGGTCCTCGGGGAAGAAAGAAGCTGGAGAAGCAGAGATGGCCAGTGCCGCTCCAGCGTGGAGCGGCGAGGACAGGAGCAGCCTGGGGCCGCGCCGCGCGCTCTGAGGCGCGTCCTCTGCGATGGGCCAGGCTGCCCGTGGCAGCTGTGCGGTCTGTGCACTGCACAGAGGCTCCCAGCGGAAGAAATTCAGACGCCTGCCTGACTGCACTTCGGGGCCTCGTCTGCCAAAAGAGGGCAGTCTGTTCTGCCTTCTCGGCCCCTCTGCCCAGAAGGACACGTTCCCCAAAGTGCAGGCATGCCGCGAAGGCGAGGCCCAGGCTGGGTTCCGGGGCAGCGGCTTCCGGTGCTCCCCACGGCCTGCGTAGCCTCACTCAGGACACTGCAACCGGACAGCCTGTCTTCCCAGCGGACGCGGACATTGGAGGTGGTCACTGTGTTGCCAGACTCGGGTTCCTGGTCCCTTGGGAGCGTGGGCAGGAGTTGGAGCAGAGACTCGCAGTGGGGGCTGCACGGTGACAGTGTCACTTCCCTGCCCCGCCGGGCACACCCGTGTCCCATAGCACGCAGGTGGCCTGTCCTCTGCCGGCCCAGGTTATGCCCTGGTTTCCCTTTGTCAAGTGACCTCAGGGACACCTAGGAGCCCATGGCTCAGCTCCTGAGAGGGGTTGGCCAGCAAGCGACCTCACGATCCCCCATGGACCAGGGACGAGGTCCCAGGTCCCCAAGGGCCCTGACACTTCTGTGGCCAGTGTGCAGGGAGCACGTGGAACTAGAGCCCCCACCTTCCCGGCTGCCCTGTGACGTCCTGCGCGGCCGTGACAGGCTGAGAACGCCAGGCTCAGGGTTCTCTTCGGCCTCTGTGCCCGAGGGTGACTCTGAGCCGAAGGAAAGAGCCCCGCACTTCGCTGTGTCCTGAGTAGTACACTCTGAAGGGGACTGTGTCCGTGGGGAGGGTGGTGCTGTCCACTGTGCCTGTGCTGCTCGGTTACAAAGGCCCTGGGGTCACCTGTGCTAAACAAGGACCTGAGACGCCGGCCGAGAGGAGAGGCCCTGTGGAGGGCGCAGGGACCCTCAGGCGCCCTTGTCCTCGCCTGCCCAGGCTCACTCACCCTTCCTTCTTTCCCTGCTGTCTTTCTTCCTTTCTCTTCTCTCTCGCTTTTTCTCGTTTTGTTTTGAGGCAGGGCCTCCCTGTGCAGTTCCGGCTGGCCTCGAGCTCACTGTGCAGCCGGGGCTGGTCTGGAACTCGTGCAGTCCTCCCGCCTCAGCCTCCGGAGTGCCGGGGTCACAGACGTGCACCCCCACGCCTGGCTCGCCCTAAGCTTTCTGGTGGGCTCTGCCTGGAGGACCCTCTCAGAGTCCGCTCTGTTCCTGCACAGGTCCCGTCCCGGTTCACGCACAGACGGGGGCACCGCTGGTGGTGACTTGGGAGAAGATGAGCAAGTCAAAGCACAACGGCGTGGACCCCGCGGACGTGGTGGCGCAGTATGGGCTGGACACGACGCGGCTCTTCCTCCTGTTCGCCGCGCCTCCCGAGAAGGACCTCCTGTGGGACATGAAGAGTGAGCGTCCTCAGCCCGCCTGCCCTGTGCAGTGCCCAGCAGCTCTGAGGCGTCCGCACCGGGAGGGAGGAGCCACTTCCTGTTCCAGTGCTGGTCCCCCACAGCAGGGCAACGTGCCCACCTGTGCACTCTGGGGAGCTCCTCATGAACCAGGTCCCGGTCCTCATGCAGGTGCCCAGGCGACTGCCTGGCAGCGGGCCCTGGTGTTCAGTGCTGGTTCTAGGACACAGTTGGCATGGGGACAGATTGCTTTCCCCATTCCTCAGCCACCCTCGTACTGGCACTGAGAGGTCTCCGCCAGAGCAGTCGCCCTCCTTGGGGCAGGACGCCTGGTGTGGTACCAGCTGTCCCTGTGCCCCTGCTCCCTCCCTCACCGGGGCTCTGTCCCAGCACTCATGTGGCCTCAGAGGATGAGACACAAAGTCGTGCTGGGCACCAGGCTGTGTGGTCAGTGCCCAGCAGCGTGGTGAGCAAGGAGCAGGCGTCTAGGATCCTGAGCCTCAAGAAGTACGCGTGCTCGATGGGGTCACTGACCGGCCTTCATGGCACCATGTGGTGGCAGTGTGGATGCAGCCACCACGTGGCAGTCCACGGGCCTTCAAGAGTGGGTGGTCGCATGGTGGCGAACGTCTACAATCCCAGCACTCTGGGAGGCTGAGGCAGGGGGGTCACGGGGAGCGCAGCCTGGCCACTGAGTGACTTCGTGAGGCCCTACCTCAAAATCCACAAATGCAGAAGGAGTGGGATGAGCCCAGCGTGCAGGCCTGGGTTCAGTCCGGTTCACCGCGTGTGCACATGCGCCCACATGCACACGGCGGTACGGAGCTGTGAGAGGATGTCACACTGCAGTGCTGTTGCCAGGAGTAGTTACCACCGTGGTCACCGCCCAGCCTCGTGTCCCTGAGGGCCCTCAGAATGCCGCGGTGCCAGCCGCTGCCCAGCCTGACCACTTCTGCCCTCACTGGGCCGAGGCGGCTGGTGGGCAGTGGGCACTACGGGATGCCCGGGTCACTGGGGACCCAGGGCGCGGTGCAGTTGAGGTCCCCTCCAGTGACAGGCTCTACGTGGCCCCCACCAGCTCCTCACCTTACGCGACCTCTCTCTCTCCCAACCCAGCCGACGCTCTCCCAGGGGTGCTCAGATGGCAGCAGCGTCTGTGGTCCCTGGTGACCCGGTTCATCGAGGCCAGGGCTTCCGGGAAGGACCCGCAGCCCACGCTGCTGCAGAGCGAGGACAAGGCCGAGGCCCGCAGGCTCTGGGAATACAAGAACGCCGTCATCGCCCAGGTCAGGGCCCCGTACCCCGGCCGTGCGAGTCCCCCTGCTCCCTTCCAGTGGCCAGAGAGTGCCCAGGGGACCCTGCGGCAGGCTCCGGCGCAGGCAGGTGCCCCTCTGAGGCCGCATCCCTGCGGGCCTTCTGTGTCCTCCCTGCGTAAGGGGACAGGGTCAGCTGAGGCGCACGATTCGGTGACGCCCAGCAGCTGGCTTCAGGCCACATATTTTCTCCCGGATTCTGTCCAATAATGGACTCCTGACGTTGGAACGCCGCATCCCCTCTGTGCTCTGGCCGTGGGCAGGGCGGGCAGTCCCCAGGGCTCTCTCGCTGACTCCGCTTCCGAGCGTGAGCCGACCCTGTCCCTGCTCTCACTCAGTCAGCTCACACGGCCGCTCACAGCGCGCCTGACCGCTGCTTCAGGTGTGGGGGAAGGGCAGCCCCGACCAACACAAGCAGCCGAGGTACCGGGGCGGAAAAGTCTGCTGATGAGGCAGACTGTGCGCTCGTGAACCGATTTCACAAGGATCTTTGATCGCACTCCTTAATTTCAGCTTTTTTGGGGTGATGTGTGTGTGTGTGTGTGTGTGTGTGTGTGTGTGTGAAGGTCTTGCTCTATAATTCAGCCCAGACTTGAATTCACTATGTATACCAGGCTGGCCTCAAAGTCTCCAAGATTCTCCTGCCTCAGCCTCCCGGGTACTGGGGTTACAGGAATGTCTACCGCACCTGGCTAATTTCACCTTTTTTGAGAATTCATTTTCTGAAGAGCTTACAGGAATTTTGAAGAAAGTGAGTGATTCCTCTCTCGCCGGCAGGTGACCGCCCACTTCACAGAGGACCTCTCTCTGAACGCTGCGATCTCGCAGCTCATAGGCCTCAGCAACGCCCTCTCGGTGAGTGGACGACGTTGTCACGTGCCGGCGGGGGGTGGTGGTGAAGTGGCTCGGAGTCCGATACTGTCACCTCTGCAGCACATCTCTGTCATCTTCGAGAAGTGTTTTTACCAAGGGCTCACCCTATCTGTCCAGGAGCTTTTTCTGACTCCCTGACCCTAACCCTCCTGCCAAGGCCCAGGGCAAAGCCAGGCCGGGTGTGGGCTCCCTTTTCGGCTCTCCTCTCCCGCACCACCTGCCACTTTACATTTGTTTAATCTGACGGGCTCAGAACCATTCACACTGAAAATGGAAACCAGCCTTCAGCCCACTCCGTCCTGTGACATGAGATTCCCACTTGGCTCCCAAGGAAAGAATTTGTCGCTAAACAGTGTTGGTGGCCAGGAGTACACGCTGAAGCTATTACCAGGTGCTTTCAGCCCAAAGCCTCTCAGAGCTTTGTGAAACAGGCCTGTGGCCTCGCTCAGGGTGGAGGCCCAGAGTTAATCTAGCGCTGGATTCAACTACAAAAAGGTTGATGTGGTTAGAATATTAAAATGCCCCCCCTAGTAAAAGACAGATAGAAGCTGTAGAAAACATTGGTAGCAGATACACAGACGAAGATGCTCACCCGTGCGTACCAACGTGGGAGCCCCCACCCCAACATGGTCGGCGGACAGACGCGGTGCTGAGCGCCCGCCTGCGCGACTCAGGGCCCGGCTGTCCACTGTGCGCGGTTTACTGTGGGGACCTGGGGCCCGAGTGTACTCTGGCTGCGACGGCGAAGCCGCCGGTCGCACTCACAGGATGGTGGGGCCCCTGGCTGAGCTGCGTGAGAGAGCGGGGTGTCTGGGCCCCGGGGACCTCTGAGCAGGCCCCAGGAGGCCAGGCCGAAAGCCGAGCATGACTTCTCTCTGCTCAGGGCCACTGTCTGACGCTCGCTGGCCGCTGCCTCCCGCCGCGGGGTGTCCTGGCCCTGAGGACTGCGGGGCTGGGTGGCCCTCAGGTTGGCAGTGTGCACCCTGCCCGGTGCTAGGTCTCTGACTGCATGGCGAATGACTGTGACCTGTCCTCTCACCTGTGCCTTTTGTCCCCAGCAAGCCTCTCAGCGGGTCGTTCTCCACAGCGCTGAGTTCGAGGACGCGCTCTGCGCGCTCATCGTCATGGCCGCGCCGATGGCCCCGCACCTGACCTCGGAGCTCTGGGCAGGTGCGGCCTGGGGCGTCTCCCGGTGTGACTCCCTCCGAGTCACCGTCACCCCGCACGGGGAGGGCACCTCCCACGTCACAGCTGCCACAGATACTCCTGCCCGTGGCTCCACATCCCAGACTCATCCTGTGAGAAGGAAACTCAGGTCCCAGGCGGAGAGAGGGTGTCTTCACTCGTGACCCCCTCCATCCTCGGCCCGGGTCATTCCTTACCACTTAACAGCACGCTGGCCAGAAGCAGGGCCGCGCTGTGACCTCCCCAGAGCTCGCGCTGCGACCCAGGACGCCACTGGGAGCGCACACAGCTCCGTCTCCCAGGCGCGCCGGGGGGGGGGGGGGGGGGGGGGGATCCCTGAGCGAGTGTGCAGACGGTGGCTCGGGCGTCCTTCCCTGGCGGACAGTGACGGGCAGAGGGGAGAGCGGGTGGAGCGCAGTGTGGAGGGTTCAGGCGGCTCTGGGTGCAAACCCAGAGTGAGAGGGAGCGAGGGACAGACAGGCGCAGGGAGACAGACAGACAGAGAGTGCAGTCAAGGCGGAAGCCACGGGGTGCGGGGCTGTGTGGAGCTGCAGTC
>PVIR01031401.1:0-19874 GCA_004026965.1 Petromus typicus
ATAACATATACGGGAACAGGAGGAGCCAGAATGTCTGTTAACAGATGAATGGATAAAGAAAATATAACATATGTTGCTGGCAAATTCTGAAATAGAAGCCATTCTTTGTGAAGTGAGATGAAATTTCAGTGTTGTTTTCTTCTGCATCTCTCAAATGACCAGTGATGTGGAGCATATCTTCATATATTTCTGAGCTGCTCTTACTTCTCCCTCTGAAAAGTATCTGTTCATTTCAGATGCCCATTTTGGGATTGGGTCTTTAAATATGAGTGGGCTGATTTTTTAAAGCTCCTTATATATTCTAGATAGTAGCCCCTTGTCTGAGAAACAGCTGACAAAGATTCTTTCTCATATTGTTGGCTGCCTTTTCTCACTGTTGGTGGTTTCCTGTGCTGTGCAGGAGCTTTTTAATAGAATGAGATCCCATTTGTTGATTTCTTCTGCCAGTTCTTGTGCTATAGAGGTTTTGTTCAGGAAGTCTCAGAATTAGCCAGCAACAAATCTTGGTGAGGCTGCGAAGAAAAAGGAGCCCTTTTCCACCGTTAGTGGAAATGTAGACTCATACAATCTCTGTGGAAATCGATGTGGCTATTTCTCAAAAAGGTAGGCTTGGAGGTCCCATTTGACCTGGCCATTCCTCTGCTAGATATATACCCAAAAGAATTAACAGATTCATATCATAGTGACATATGTGCACCCATGTTTATAGCAGCTCAGTTTGTGATTGCTAAATCTTGGAAACAACCAAAATGTCCATCAACTGGATACTGGATAAAGAAGATGTGGTTCTTGTTTAGAATGCAGTATTATTCTACCATTAAAAATGGTAAGATTGAGGGCCGGGGAGTTAGCTCAGTGGTTCCGGCGCCTGTCTTGCAAGCGCAAGGACCCGGGTTCGATTCCCTGGTAACCACATAACAATACTGGGTGCGGAGACCCACACCCAGCAGCAACCAATACCACATACCACAGTGCCGGGCGTGGTGGCTCACGCCTGTAATCCCAGCACTCGGGAGGCCGAGGCAGGAGGATTGTGATGTGAGTTTGAGGCTGAGCTCAGGGCCAGCCTGAACCACAAAGCGAGACCCTGTCTCAAAAAAAACCTAAAAAAAAAAAAAAAAAAGGTAAGATTGAGTCATTCATAAATAGATGTACCTGGAGGATATCCTCATAAGCAAAATAATTGGTCACAGATGTGTAAATATCATATCTTTTCTCTGGTGTGAGAAAATGAAGTTGTAAATGAGCTGTAGTATGTATAGCTGATAATGTGAAACAGAAAATATTTAAAAGGAAGTGGGGTGTGGGCCGGGGAGTTAGCTCAGTGGTTCCGGCGCCTGTCTTGCAAGCGCAAGGACCCGGGTTCGGTTCCCAGGTAACCACATAACAATACTGGGTGTGGAGACCCACACCCAGCAGCAACCAGTACCACATACCACAGTGCCGGGCGTGGTGGCTCAAGCCTGTAATCCCAGCACTTGGGAGGCAGAGGCAGGAGGATTGTGATGTGAGTTGGAGGCTGAGCTCAGGGCCAGCCTAAACCACAAAGCAAGACCCTGTCTCCAAAAACCTAAAAAAAAAAGGAAGTGGGGTGTAGGGTAAATAACAAGGGGGAAAGGACTGTGATAGTAATAAAAAAGGAAACAAAGATTATGTATATAGGGGTGGGGGGGTTGCAGGACAGGTGGGGGAAGGGGAAAAATGAGAATCAAGTCATGTCATATTCTGGTACAAACTCTCAATGTTGGATGAGATGATGATGTGTATTCTTGATGTACTAATAAAGATCTGAATTTAAGAAAAATATATAACATAAACCTATAGTACAATATCCCCACCACAATAGAAGAAAATTCTACCATATGGAATAACATGAATGAGATTAGAGGATGTTATGCTAAGTGAAAAAGCTAGCCACCAAAGGACAAACATATGATACCACTTCCATAAGAGTCTACAATAGTCACCCTCATTGCAATGATGCTCACTCATTGTCCTGGCTACTCAAAAAGCTAAGGGAGAAGGTTCATTTGAGCACAGGAGTTTGACACCAATTCGGTCAAATAGTGAGATCCCATTTTAAAACAAGCAAACAAACAACAGATATCTTCAAACTCAGAAAGTGAAAAATAGAATTGTGGTTGCCAGGAGTTGAGAGGGGGAAATAGAGATATTAGATGAAGGATGCTAAAGTCCAGTTATGTAAGATGAATAAGTTTTAGGTAATCTTGTACAGTGTTGAACAGTAATGCTAATAAATATCTTTTATATTTGAAAATTGTTAAAGAAATTAGAATTTAAAATTATGTGAAGGCTTAGATATGTTAATCAATTAGAATTAATAATAAACATATATGAAAACATCATATTGTATACCATAAGTATGATATACAAGTTTTATTTATTCTGCCTTAGTAAAGTGGGGCGAGGAAGAGAAAAGTTTATTTTTTAATTATGCAAAAACTATTTTTGATGCTTTGGGTTATCCACTGTTTTGGACAAATTTCTTTAAGTACTAATCCAAAAATTCAGAACTTTTTCATTTTTGCTGCACCTTTTTTCATTCCTCCTTCTCCTCATTCTCCTTCTCCTTCTTCTTCTTCAGCATACAATCTTTAAGTTTACTGCAGTGTTTAACCTCCTCTGCCTGGACCTGACTTCACTCACCAATCATATTCTTTTACCTAGTTATTCACCACTGCATTTTTATTCAGCTCTACATTTCCTAACCCTGCTTTAATCCATCACACTTTGTTCTTTTTTCTGAGACAGGGTCTCGCTTTGTGGTTCAGGCTGGCCCTGAGCTTAGCCTCCAACTCACATCACAGCAATCCTCCTGTCTCTGCCTCCCGAGTGCTGGGATTACAGGCGTGAGCCACCACTCCCGGCACTGTGGTTTGTGGTACTGATTGCTGGTGGGCATGAATCATCATGCCTGGCATTATTGTATGTGTTTACCAGGGATCGAACCCGGTCCCTTGTGCTTTCAAGGTAGGAGCCAGAACCACTCAGCTAAATCCCTGGTCCCACACTTGGGTCTTCATGCCTTTCATAAGACATGAAAAATCTTACATCCTTTATCCCAACAAAACTTCTGACAGAATTATGACCAATTTAAGGAAGACAGCTGTATCTACCAGCTTCTGTGGCATTATCCAAACTAAACCCTTGAGATACCCTAATAAATGTTAACATGATTTGATTAAATTTTTAGTTACATTAAAACAACCATTTCATTTAATTCTTACAACTTTTTATGAGAGGCAGTAGATAGAAAATCACCTTCATTTTACAGAAGAGGGAACTGAGACCCAAAGATGCTGAGTGATTTGGCTCAAGTTGTTAGCTGGGAAAGGGCAGAGCTGGGAAGAGAAGCGTGGTCACTGGACTCTAAATTCTGGTCCTTTGAACACCATCATCTACATATGAAAGTGTATTAAATCTTTGTGTTTATAAAAAATAATTCAACCTACATCAAATTTAACCTCCTGATTCCACTTTTGCTCTTTTCATAATATGCTTCCTTTCCTTTGAATCCCTGTGATGATCCAGCATGATTCGGGTCACTTTCTTTTCATGCTGAAGTTAACGCAAAATCTCTTCCTTCTCTAGTTCCTTCTTAACACCATTGTCAAAATAATAGCACTCATATACACCATATTTATTGTCATCTTTGGGCTCAAAAATCATCAGTGTTAAAGCTTTACATGTAGGGTAAAATATGGACTCATTAACTAGGCATTTGTGGTATCCCACAGTCTGACCTCTATAGAACCTTTCTAGTTGTGTGTCCTGTTACTCCCTAGGTCAAGGACACTGCTCAGTATTCCCTAAATTATTCATGTTGCAAGCATTCAACTCTGTCTCTCCAACAGCTATTTCTTTCCTACTCCCAAATTTTGTTTAATTGCCCTGCCCCCTGCCCATGCATCCCTGAGGTCTTAACTAAATTTAGAAATCTCACTTTTCTTGCCATTGATGGATATATGTGACCAATGATGCATAGAGGGAAATTGTATGAGGACGCTACTGGGAAATGTTTTTTTGTTTGTTTGTTTGTTTTTTGTTTTGTTTTGTTTTTTAACTCCTGTGATGGGACTCTTGGAACTTCTATTCCAAGAACACAGCATTGTAGATATCTATAGGACCTCCTCTAATAAGATATCTAAATAGAAAAATAAAACTGTATTTTAAAAAGTGCAAATGTGAGCCTGTAAAAAGTATGGGAAATCTAGATACTAAAACCTGAAAACTGAGCTAAATACAATAGTGGTAATTTGTCTCTGGCATTACCATTGTCCTGAAGAAATCTGTCCATCTTGATAACCATGGTGCTTGGGATTTGGTGACTGAATAGAGTCCGGAGATAGAGCACAGGCCTGGGACAGATAAGTACTCAGAACTGAAACCCTTTTGTAGAGTCGAGACACACAAGGAGCTGTGCCCTTGTTCAGAGCTGGGACTCTAGAGAAGTGGGGGAAGCATTTGCTTGGTCACAGCCTTGCCCTCAGTGAACGGGAGAACTACCTGTCAGGAGAGGGAGAAAAGATAGTTGCCTCACGATGCTCCACAGTGAGCTTCACATTAAAAATTATGCGTTGCCTACTTAGGGTCATGAATTCCAAGTCAGAATAATAGCAAAAACCCATTTTAGGTTGGTAGAACCCATGCAAGTTTTCCTGAGAGAAGCAAAAATAAATAAAGAAATTTCTTTGTAGAGGATTTATAAATAAATAAGCTTCTTGGCCCCATAAATTCTTATAGATAAACTTCTGCTGAACAAGATCATCTAGCCCAGAAAATACAAGACATACAAAAAAATCTAGGCATCATGGGTCACAGTAAACAAAATGAATAGAGTACGACTTGACAACCAAAACCCCCAAAATGTGGTTACTGGACAGAGGCTTGCTATTTTTAAAAAAATAAAATTATCCTTGCTATTTAAAAAAAATTATAAATGAAAACAAAATAAAAATAAAAGATTTCAAGATCTAGGTGGATTTAAATAATGAATGGAAATTAAATAATGAATGGAAATAATTAATTTAAATAATGAATGGAAATTCACAAAAATAGAAAAGCTAACATTACAAACTCAACAAGTTAAAGAATAGAGTCATCCAACTCAATAGGCATTAATTAGAATTTGTTTAAATAGAGAAGTAAGAAATACATTCACACATAAAGGAATTATGTAGAAGGAAAACCAGAAAGAATAGAGATAGGAGATTTGAAATAGGGGTGAAAGGATATGAAAGATAGAATCAAGTTTGTCATCATCTACTTGGTCCTACATTCTACCTCCAGCACCAAAGCAAGCCAATGTAGGTGAAAGCCAGGCTTTCACTAAAGTTCAGCCATGCTCGCTCATCGTGACTCCACCTCATCCTACCTCCATCTCGTCGTGACTCCACCTCATCGTGACTCCTCAGCATCGTGACTCCACCTCGGCCAAAAGCAGACTGCCTCTTCTCTCAGATCTGCAACCACCCGCCTCTGCATGCTTCTGACCGTACTCTTACGTTTACGCCCTCTACCGTTTACTGTATAAATGACTTCGTTTTGCATTAAAGGCGGAACGGTTCTCGAAATGCTCCCCAGAGTCTGCGTGGTGACTCCGTGCACACATCCTACTGGTCCGAGTTTCCGTTAGCCCCAAAAGCAAAACAATAAGCAAACAAACTGAAAAATGAGGCAAAAAAAATAGGTGAACATTTGTGACATATATAATCGACAAAAGATGAATTTCCAGGAAATACAATAAATTCATACAAATCAATAATCTGACAAATCAATAAGACTATTTCAAAATACGTGAACAGTTATTACAAGAAGAGGAAACAAATGGTTTTTAAAATTATGAAAAGGTGCCAGATGTGGTGGCTCACATCTGTCATCCCAGCACTTGGGAGGCAGAGGCAGGAGGTTTGAGGCCAACCTGGGCCACATAGTGAGTTCAGGGCCAGCCTGGCCTACAAAGAGAGACCGTGTCTCAATAAATCAATAAATAAATAAATAAATAAAACTGAAAAATAAATAAATAAATAAAAATATGAAAAGATGCTCAATTTAAATTGAGCAGGACAAAATGAGGTTCTGGATTTGATATCCAAGACTGCAAATTCAATTAACAGATAAATTAATACACTACATAGGACAGTTGTAGTTAGAAAATACTATATACTCAACAGATTATAAAAGCAAAATCAAGATGTCAACTAATATGGAGTACTGTTTGAAACTAGAACAAAGGAAACTCTGCGGGTAGGAGTATAAACTAGTGCATTTTGGAACACAGTTTAGTACTCTGACGAAGTTTTTATCACTGGAGCTTTGTACTCTAAGTTGAAATCCAGAATTGTGATGCCTCCTGCCAAATTTGCTCTTGGGACTCAGGGCTGCTTTGTCATTCTAGGTCTCTTCTGGTTCCATATGAATTTTAGGATTGTTTTCTCTAGTCCTGTGAAGAATGCTGTTGACATTTCCCTTGAGATTGCATTTCAGCTCTGTGTATCATGTGGAAGTACGGGCACTGTGGCAACACTGGCTCTGCCTATACGGAACAGGGGATGTCTTTCCATTTTCTTCTCTGTGGCATCTTGGTCTTGAGTTTCTCAGCCTTGAGAACTCTGATGAATACATGTTTATTGTTAAAACCACCAAGACTATGGCATAATTATTGGACAAAGCTGAACTGACCAAAAGTAACAGTTATGTCAGACCCTTTCTTAAACACATGTACCCGTGTCCTTCCTACACTTTCTCACTTGGGCATATGGCCAGGGAAGAGGTCATACAACCAGTGAAGAAAAGGATTATAAAAATACAAACTGAAAAGGGATGGTGATTGCCTCACAGCCACATTTCACCTGGGGCCTTAGGAGACTCTACTGATGTGGTGCATCCACTCAGTGGAATATTATTCAATCTTAAGAAGAGGAAAATTCTAAGACATGCTACATCACAAGAAGGCCTTGAGGACATTGTGCCAAGTAAAACAAGCCAATCACCCAAGGGCAAATATTATAATTATAGGAGATACCTAGAGTGATCAAATCCATACAAAGTGGTATTGTATGTGGCAGGGACTGAATGAGGAAAAGTGGGAGTTACGGCTTAGTTGGTGCAGTTTCGGTTTGCAGGGTGAGGAGTGTTCTGGAGCAAAGTGGACGTGGGGTCCGCACACAGTGGGAGTGTGTTTAATGACACCTAACTGAATTACACACCCCAAAACGACTAAGGTCAGGAGGGGGGCGGAGCTCAGTGCTTGTTCAGCGTGCATGTCATGGGCTTGATGCTCAGCAAATAAAGAAAGAATGAAAGCAAGTAAGGAAGGAAGGAAGGAAGGAGGGAAGGAGGGAGGGAGGGAAGAGCGAGTTAGGATTAATTTTGCATTATATTATTTGCCACACTTAAAAATAAATTTTCAAACCTATTGCTCTAAAACCATGTTTTTAAATCTAGAGAAAGTATCTATTAGTTCAAAACAATGTATATGTGAATTCTGCGCTGCCATATCTTCTTAAATATTTTGTCAAATATATTTTGGAAATATTCCCCTATTCTTACTACTCTTTTCTCAAAAATAAGCAAACAAGCCCAAATCTTAATGGCAAGAAGGTATAATTTCATCTCTTCTACTTTGGCGATCAACTTTTGGGGTGAATATATGTGTTAGTTGGTGTAACTTGTCTGTTTTAAAACATTATTTCAAGTTGTTGTTCAAGAAGTTCCACTAAGAACTTCCCAATTACTCTCTGTGTGTCCAATTTTTAGCTGTATGAGATTCACCAAAATTAAAAATTACTATTTACTGACTGCCTACCATGTGACAGATGTTTTGCAGGTATTTTCTCTAACTCTGAATTACTTTCAAATTACCGATTGCTATCTCCATCTTTTCAGATAGAAAATGTAGACCAGCATGTGGCAAGTCCAAGATTTGAATTCAGGTCTAGCTTTAAAACTCTGAACAGTTGACTGTATTATTTTTTTTTTTAACTAAAAAGTTAAAGCCAGATAAACAGTATACTACCTTTAATGACTTGCTTCTAAACTATAGGGAAGTCATCTCTACTGAATATATCTGTATTCCTATTTGCAACATGGGCACTTGATTCTCAATTTTAATAATTTGTAGATAGGTGGTTTATGAATAAGTGAAGTGGTTTGGACCAGATGATCTTTAAGGATTTATATGTGCATCATAAAAGTGCAAACTGATGAATTTTCAGACTGAACATGTCTGTCTGTGTTACCAGCTCCACAAACAAGAGCCAAAACATTACCTTCGCCTCCGATACCTTTGCATCTTGCCCCTTTTCAATTGCCACCTCTCTAGTTTTACAGCAATTAATTCTCCTTGCCTAAATATTATTTATTTTCTCTTATAGATACTTTGTTTATGGCATAGGCCATTATGAATTTATCTGCTATGAACATTCTAGATCATGTCTTTTGGTACCTAGATTTATGCTGAGTATAAAACTCTGCACAGGACTATTAGGTTCAATACACATATGTTCAGCTCTCAAAGATATTGCAGGTTTTCCAACACCAACCTTTCTACAAAGCAGTGAGTACAATATTGGCAGCTAATAGAGGAAATAGGTGAAAGACAAGCAGATACTCAGAGAAAAGGAGATTAGTTAATCAGCAAGCACAATAAAACTTTTAAAAATCAAAAGGCCTTTTGAACTCTAAATTTTGTTGAATCAAAGAGGAGAAAAGACATTCCATAAATTTATTTAAAATGTTTCTTTTGTGACTGGGGACGTAGGTTAATAGTACAATGGCCTACTGTGCACAAGGCCCTAAAATTCAAATCTCACCACTGAACAAAAGTTTGTCTTAGGTTATCTCATCTCACATGGATAATCTATAGGAGAATTCATGAAATAAATAGAATTATCAATGGTTATATGTCATCTGTAATGTAGTAGTTCAGAAGTTATATACAGATGCTGTCAGCAAGAACTCTATATTTTACTCTGAAAGAGGCTCATCTACTTCACATTAAGAAAACAGAATATTAATAATATCTCCAAAGTAATTATATCTGGTTTGTCATTAGTTTAGTCAGTAAATAACTATTAATCAAAGAAAACAGTTACAGAAGTATTCACTGGATTTAATTATTATCTTAAGAATTTGCTACTTTAGGGCCGGGGAGTTAGCTCAGTGGTTCCGGCGCCTGTCTCCCAAGCGCAAGGACCCGGGTTCAATTCCCAGGTAACCACATAACAATACTGGGTGTGGAGACCCACACCCAGCAGCAACCAGTACCACATACCACAGTGCCGGGCGTGGTGGCTCACGCCTGTAATCCCAGCACTCGGGAGGCAGAGGCAGGAGGATTGCTGTGATGTGAGTTTGAGGCTGAGCTCAGGGCCAGCCTGAACCACAAAAGCGAGACCCTATCTCAAAAAACCTAAAAAAAAAAAAAAAAAAAAAAAAAGAATTTGCTACTTTAAAAATGTAGAAACAAATTTTTACAAATGTTATATAAAATTATTTAAATGTAAATAAGAAATAAATAATCTCTAATCACCTAATAAACTTTTCCTTCCTTCCCTCCTTCCCATCTCATCTTTAATTTTTTCTTCCTACCTTTCTTTCTTCTTTTCTCTCTCTCTTTTCTCTTTCCTTTCTTTCTTTATTTCTCTGTTTTTGTTCTAAGGACCAAACTCAGTCCCTTCCATGTGATAACCACGTGACTACTACTAAACTGTATCCATGCACCTGCTTCTTCCTTACTATTAATTTTAGTATTCAAGAGAAGTGTTTAGTGTTTGGCATTGAATTATTTCAATCCAAGATTACAGAAAATGGTTAGGTGTGTGAATTTAAAGATGTGATGATGAGTATACTGAGAAATGACCCAAGAGAAAGGTGTAAATCATCAGAAGTAAAGTTCTGTGATCTCACGTGTGTGCAAATAATTTAGCAAAGTAAGAGTTACAATGTTCATATAGTCTGGATTTCCAGAGAATGTTAATTTAATTTCCTTTTCTAAAAGTGCTAAGAATAGAGAAAATTTGAAAAAAAAATCTGTGATCTGAGAGATTACAAGTGAAAATTTAAACAAAAATCATAGCTGATAGGTATTTTAGCAAGAAAAGGCACATACAGTGAAGGAGATGAGATGGGGGTGGTAGGAGGGATTGAGGTATTAGTTTAACATATCTCTGTTGAACCTTTGACTAATATACCAGATGTTTATCATGGATGTATTTTATTTCATTATTGTCAGCCAATGTCATTTCCATTTTAATTTCTACAGAATCCGTTCTCTTGTGTGATAAATGTAAAAACCTAGGGTTGTCTGGTTTTATTATTAGATTCTCCATTATCTATGAACTCCTGTAAATGGACCATTTGTAAACCTGTCTCTCCTAAGTGCTGTCCTCTCATTTGTCATGGTACTTCTGAAGTACTTAATCCCCAGGTATCTGAGGTATTCTTTGGGAGTCTTCTGAGGTATCCATATGTCACTGATGGATTGGGCAGAGCCTTTGAAACTATAATGGCATTATGTTTCTCTTTTCATTAATGTTCATGTTTTAATGCTGGAGACTTAGTCCTTTCTCCTGAACACATTAGCCCCGTTTCCCACAGAGACTCAGTGGGCTTGACTTGGGATCTTTAATAAGTAGTAGATATGATCCTTTACATTTTTCTCACTCTGTTCATGGGGTGGGACCTCTGATCTGATCATTTTCAGGCTCTTATTAAATACATTTTGGTTTCTAGAGCTAAAGAGTAATAGATAACTTCATAGCTGTTTTCAAATATTCTCAACATTTTTGTGTGTGATAATTCATGGAAATAAGAAAAGTAACTAAAAGTAACTAAAAAAATACAAGAAAAAAAGTTGAGCTCTGTGTAAAGAAAAAGGAGCATCCACAGTTTTATCAGTCTGCCTCTGGGAGGCGGTAAGGGGTAGAGGTTGAGCCTGGCTTCCTGTGGATTTCCAATCTGCTACAACCACTCACCAGCTGTGATCTGCACCTTGGTGTATTCTGTGAAATAGGTATAATAGTAAACCATCCCCTACAGGGGTTTTCTGAGCATTAGATGAGATGCTTCCTGCCAGGCAGTTACAATTGTGCTGGTACAGAATAAATGTTAAATGTAAGTCTGCTTTACTATTATGGCATAGGCCATCTGCTCTTGTATGTTCACTATTGTTATAGAAATTTAAGCAGAAGGATAATAAGTTGGTAGGGATTTTGTAGATAAGATTTAAGCATGCATATCTCCTTAAACCCCTTGGATTTGTGTTTCTATTATTTTCTTTCCAGTGAATATAAAGATATCTTTCATATATAACAATGGTAGCATTAACCTGTAGTACATGCTTTTTCACTGGTGGTATAATTCCAACAACACAATGTCCTGTAGGCAATCTGGGACCTCAAAGCAGAGAAAAGAGAGCCATTGTTTAAGTCTAGTGCACATGCTCACCCCACAGAGCACACCAGCTCCCGATGCCAGGAACATAACGTGTAGACTGTAAATTCAGTTTTGGAGAACACTTTTTAAAAAAATTGTTCTTTTGATAGTTTAGAATCTTTCATATCCAATGGAAACATTTTAAAAGGGTCAAAAATATTCATTGTTGGTTAAGATATAAAGAGGAAAATGGACTCAGTAGTATATCGTTAATGGGGGTAAACTCTGCACACCTTTTGGAATGAAATCTGGCAGCAACTATTATAACCAAAAATACATATTCCCTTTGACTCATCAACTACGCTTTTAAAGAACTTTCCTGTAGGAATATAAACATCATTAGTGATACCTACATCAATACAGTTTTAAAAAATTTAAAATAGTCACATAGCATTGTCTAGCCATAGGACAGCAGTTCCCTTTTCTTCCTCACGAGCTGTGGACCAAACCTAGGCAGAGCTTTATACACTCGAAGCAAATGCTTTACCACTGAGCTCCACCTGCACAATGTAAGATCTTACTATGAAATATTAAATGACTTTGAATAATGATTTAGATTTCTGTTTACTGACTTGAAGGACTTAGGATGTACAGTTAACTCACAAAGCAAGTTTCAGCAAAATAGTTTTAGCATGAATTATATAATGTCTGAGACTACAAACAAGCAAATAAACCATAACTTTCAAATTCCTTTCAGCCTCTTCCCATACTATAGCCTAGAAGCTGTCTTTGAGGAATAAACTGGGGGAACTGTAGAGCTTATGTCTGTTTTCCTCATACCATGGCCTACTGTCTCGTTGGCTTGCAAACCAATGTGTCAAGTGCTATTACTCCATTTCCTAGTTGCTAAGTGTCACAGGATTTATCTGGCCCTGCTGATGGTATAGTCAAATTACACCAGTTTTTCTTTTCCCTTGACACCAGGATTAAACATTCCAGGCATGCACTCTGTAACCAAGCTGTATTTATTTTGAGTGAGGGTCTCACTGAGTTGCCCAGTTTAGACTTACGTTTACAATCCTTTTGTCTTTTGAGGTTTGTGACACAACACCTGGCCCATACATTTTTTGTTTTGTTTTGGTTTGGTAGTACCAGGGACTGAACTGAGGACTCTCATACTGAGTGATACCCCCAGTCCAGTTTTTGCTTTTTAAAGTTTTGAGACAGAGTCTTGCTAAGTCATTAACTTGTCCAGGTGGGGCGTGAACTTCTGGTCTTCCTACCCTAGCCTCCAAGACGGCTGAGGTTAAGCTCTTATGCCACCAGGTATAGCTCGGCTCACTTGATTTTAAGACTGAAAATGAATAATTCTCCAGAGTTTCTGTAACTTCTTCCTATGTAACTTCATATTCATTGTCCCCAACACTACTTTTCCTCTCATTTCAGTTTTTGCAGTGTTAGGGTTTGAGCTGAGGTTCTTGTGTATGGTAGCCAGGCCCTCTATCATGAAGCCATACCTTTTCTTTAAAGGAAATGCTTGGTAATCAAGATCAATCATTTGAACAACAATAAAAACCTAGTTTTGTCTGTTTTGATTAAAGGCATGAAGCATCTAAAATATCCAAGTGATAATCTTGATTTCCAAAATAGTAGTATCATTTTTTTACTTAGAGGAAGCCTTCCTTTTGTAAGCTTCCAAAAGGTCAGAGCCTATATTAACAATAACAGGAGGTATAAGCCTCTACAGACTTTGAGTCCATAGTCTGGAGGTTCCAATTGAGCTCCCACATCACTGATTCAGAAGCTGGGGTAAGGTTCTTTGAGGTCTGGGTGGGAAGATAATTATTACAAGAAAGAAAAGCATAGAACCTTCCCAAGACTATCTCTCCTCCAGGCAAGAGGGAGCGAGATGAATTATTAAAAGGTTTTGTCATTCCACTTTCCCCACCATGCTTCTTAAATGATTCACACTGCATGGGTGTACAGAAGCTCAGCTGTGATGTCTGGTGCCAGTGAATTAGCATGATACCTTCATGTAAGGCTGAACTTTTTCCCTCTTGGTTAATTAATAACAAACTCCTCAAGAATCGTTAAGTACAGATTGTGCAGTGGATGGCAGAGCAGAGCACAAGACACAGGCCAAGAAATCATAAAGAGTGAAAGTCAGCTGCTAAGGCAGTTTTCCTGCAGTTACAAGGCCCACTTTGCTCAGACCCACGCATTTCACTTTCCTTTAATGGAATGTCACTGGGCCCCAACCCTGTGACTAGGATGTCAGATAAGCAGTTTGTGACAGCGGTGGTATCCTGTTACCACCTCATGTTTCAAAGTCAGACTTTCATTCTCTGCCAAGGACAGATCAAACTAAGAGCTGTTTCTCAAAAGGTGATTGTTACGGCTAAAATGTGAGCCTTTGCTCTGAGACTTTAGCAGACGACACCCGACTTTGCCTATTGCGTCACAGCTGGATATAGACACTTGGGTAGAATTAAAGCTTCATTGCAACTGCATTACATTTCTGTAAAGTGTTTCCTTGCTCTGAGACTCACAGTATTCAGCCTTTTGGTAAATCTGAGAAAAGGATGGAGCATTACACTCAAGTGGGTTTAATGATGATAAATCTTGCTCCTAAATGGTGTCTACCAATACTGTGCTTCTTACTTTATGGTAAGCAGTAGAAGGGTGTGGGGAACGTCTTGTGTTTGGAGAAGACCCCTGAGCATACCCAGTTGCAGTGAACCCCTAGGGACTTCACCTCCTACCCCTGGCACACTCATATTTTATTGAGACATCTCCAGTAGGCGCCGCTTCCCTGATATCCTGGAGGGGACCAGCTTCTGTGGGACGATGACATCATAAATTTCTCTGTGGTCTCCACAAGTGACAAGGACTGGTTTGCTTTCACCTCCCTGGAGCAAGACAGCAAGGTGTCTGGCTGATGTTCCAGATAAAAGTCATGTTCTGCAGTCTCTGATTATGAGCATAGTGTACATGTACGTATTTCCTTGATATTTATGTATCAGTTACTATTGGTGTTAAATTTCTTCAGGAAAAAGATGTCTATGGAGCCACCTAAAATTAATTAAAACAATGACTTATATACTATATAAAGCATTTAAATGTGATATTACTTTCAGACAAATATTTTAACTTTTAGTTCTTAGTTTTCTTTCTTTCTTTCTTTCTTTCTTTTTTTTTTTTTTTTTAGGTTTTTTGAGATAGGGTCTCGCTTAGTAGTTCAGGCTGGCCCTGAGCTCAGCCTCAAACTCACATCACAGCAATCCTCCTACCTCTGCCTCCTGAGTGCTGGGATTACAGGCACGAGCCACCACACCCAGCACTGTGGTATGTGGTACTGGTTGCTGCTGGGAGTGAGTCTTCATGCCCAGTACGGTATGTGGTTACCAGGGATTAAACCTGGGTCCTTGCGCTTGCAAGACAGGTGCCAGAACCACTGAGCTAACTCCCCGGCCCTTTTTCTTTCTTTTTAAAAAAAATTATCTTTATTGGTACCAGAATATGACATGACTTGATTCTCATTTTTTCCTTTTTTCCCCACCCCCTATATATATACACAATCTTTGTTTTCTTTTTTCTTTATTATTACCACATTTGTTTTTCCCTCATTATTTACCCTTACACTCTCGCTTTATAGTTCAGGCTAGCTGTGAACTCAGCCTCAAACTCAGTAATCCTCCATGACTCTGCCTCCTGAGTGCTGGGGTTACAGGTGTGAGTCACCACACCCAGCACTGTTGTACACGGTAACTGGGGGATCAAACCCTGGCTCTTGCGCTGGCAAGGCAGGCGACAGAACCATGGAACTAAATTTCTGGCCCCTTCCTAGTTTTTCTGATGATCATTAATTTGAAAATTTTGAGAGTAAGTCATATTTGGTAAGAGTAATAATATTTAAATTTTTAAAAAAATGGAGCATTACTCGGCTATAAAGAACGATAAATTTGAGTCATTTATACTCAAATGTATATTGAGAACATACTCATAAGTAAAACAAATAGGACACAGATGTGTAAACACTATATAATTTCTCCAGGATAAGAAACTGAAGGTGTACATGAGGTGAAAAATGTATGATAAGTATAATAAAATAGAAAGAAAATGTTGAAAAGGAAAAGGGAAAGGGGGTAGGGGAAAGTAAAGAAGGGAAAAAAAACTTGATGGAGAAAAAGCGAAAAAGAAAACAAAGCTTGTGATTACAGGAGGGAGTGGGGGCTTGTGGGGAGGGCAGGGTAAAGGAAGTCAAGATGTGTCATGCACGGGTATGAATTCCCAATGATAAATGTAATCATAATGTATGCATAAAACATATCAATAAAGTCAACTTAGAAAACACATACAAAATAAATGCAGTCTAGAGCATTTTCCTGTCACCTGGTTTATCTTCCTGAGTGACTCTGGAAAATCACTGTAAGTGGCTTTTTACAATATCTACTTTGAAAGGAGAACTAAATTGTATAAGAAAATATTACATTAAGCAATGAATAATCTTTTTTTTCTCTGTGTGAAATTTCCTTATTTTTCAAGTATAACTCTTGGTCCTAAGAATGTAAATGTAGTGTAAATTTTACTCTACAGGTGTATTTACAAAGCTTTGGGTGAAAGTATAAATACTTTCAGCTAAATGTTAATGATGCCACTTGATATATGAGCACAAATGCACTTTTTAGAAGTATATATGCACAAAAATAACTCTGAAGGGACTTGAGCGTATGATATTTACGAAGAAAAAGAATGTCCATTGGAAACTGAGGTGAATCTAGCGTAACACATAGAAATTAATGATTTCAGTGAGTGCTGGCACAGACATCTTTGAACTGTTGCAAGGATGTAAACAGTAGCCTACAGAATGCAAAATATGTAGAGCACAGAAACTTCTAAATATGTAGGCCCTGAAGGGGCTGACGGTAATAACAGTTCGTAGTTGTATCGACTTAATACACTGAATGCCTGCTAGATGCAAAACTGGTATCTGATGCTGGCGATTTAGAGATGAAAAATTCACCAACTGTTATTGAAGAGCTTGCTTTTATCTACTTACAGAGAGAGTGACATGTAACAATATTAATTCAATGGGAAGTAGTGGAGATGTTTAAATGTTTATGGCCAATGAAGAGAAGATGAATAAAACAGGTTTGCATGGAGAAATTTATTAAAGTTATATACAGTCCATGCCCCTGAGTGAGAAGATCAGATACGTATTTAAATATAGTTTTGTGTCTCTGGTTTGAGAAACTGAAAGGGTAAACAAGGACCACAGTGTATAATAGATATTGTGAAACGGGAAGAAAATGGTCAATGCAAAGGGAAACTAGGGACAGGAGCGGGGAGGAAGAAAGGAAGAAGAAGAAGAAAGATTAGAAATAAAAAATGAAAATAAGGCTTTTATAAAGGAGGAGAGGAAGGGTTGCAGGGAGGGGAGGGGAATGGGGAAAAAAGAATTACAATGTTCAGGTACAAATTCCCTAGGACGAATGTCATCAATCTATGTATTTAAAAACATACCAGTAAAGGGCTGGGGATTTAGCTCAGTGGTTCCAGTGCCCGCCTTAAAAGTGCAAGGGCCCAGGTTTGATCCCTGGTAACCACATACAATGACAATGCTGGATGTGGTGACTCACATCTGGAATCCCAGCACTCAGGAGGCAGAGGCAGGAGGATTACTGTGAGTTCAAGGCTTGCCTGGGCTACATAGTGAGCTCATGGCCAGCCTGAACTACAAAGTGAAACCCTGTCTCAAAAAAAAAATATATATATATATATTATATAATACGATATATATATATATATAATATACATATATATATGAAGTTAATTGTAGAAAGTTACATGCAGAATATAAATTTTCAATATGGCAAAATATAGAATATGGTAAATATTTTGGATGTTATTCAGAACATTGTTTATGTAAGGTATAAAAATAATATGATTGAGTGTATCCATTTTCTATTGCTACATAACAAATCACTCAAAAGAAAGTAGGTTAAAACAAAATATGACATTATTACAGTTAATGCACCCATAAAGGCAGAGTTAATTACTCTCCCTCTATCCCCTGCCATAGCCTTACAGTACAATTAGCCACTTCTTACTTATGACTCAGCTCAGCAAACTGTAGTCTCCAAACAATCTGGACTCATGCCTATTTTTGTAAATAAAGTTTTATTGGAATATGGCTGTGCTCATTTATTTCCTTTTGTTTATTCTTCCTCCCTGCTTCTCTCAACCCTCTCTGTCTCTGTCTTTGTCTCTCTGTCTCTCTGTCTCTTTCTCTCTTTTCTTTTTTGAATACAGGGCACAGAATCCAGAGCCTCACGCATGCAAGGCAAATGCTCTATGTTATGAGGAGGCATCTTTAGTCCTATTCCTATTTTTTTTTTTCTGATACAGTTCTAGGGAATCAAACATAGGTTCTACCACTCTATTGTGGCATATACCACTGAGCTACATCTTTGGTCCTTTTGACTATTTATTTACTTGTAAAATTTTGAGACAGGGTCTTGCAAGTTGGTTGGTCAGGCGAACTTAAATTTGTGATCATCCTGCCTCAGTTTCCCTCAGTGCTGAAATTAAAGGCGTGTCCCACTGCATCAGGCTCCTCAGACTATTGTTGTGCTATATGTACGGCCAATCCCCGATTATGGACCAGAGTTATCCAACAGAACTTTCTGTGATTATCTTAATGTGACCACAGAGTGCTTGAAAGAGTGACTTGGAGGGCCAGGGATTTAGCTCAGTGGGTCCGGCACCTATCTTGCAAGTGCAAGGACCCGGGTTCAATCCCCAGTTAATCACATACAATACTGGGCATGGAGACTCACGCCCAGCAGCAATCAGTACCATGTACCACAGTGCCAGGCATGGTGGCTCACTCCTGTAATCCCAGCACTCGGGAGGCAGAGGCAGGAGAATTGCTGTGATGTGAGTTTGAGGCTGAACTCACAGCCAGCCTGAACTACAAAGCAAGACCCTGTCTCAAAAAAAAAAAAAAAAAAAAAAAAAAAAAAAAAAAAAAAAAAAAAAAAAAAAAAAAAAAAAAAAAAAAAAAAAAAAAAAAAAAAGAAAGAAAGAAAGAGTGACTTGGAAACTGAATGTTAAATTTTACTTAATTTTAATGAACTTAAAACTCAACAGATACACATGGCTAGTAGTCACATATTAGACACCTAGTTCTAGATGCTAAACTCCTTGAGGCCATTAATCAATTTTTGGTTATCATTTTTACCCAATTATATCCCATCAAGCCAAGAATACTACATTTACACATAGCCAATGCAGCACATTCTCCATTAATATTTATTCATTGAACTTATTATGGCTATGTTCTTTTAGTCAAACTTTATGAAAGAATTGAAGGTAAAATATATTTCCTTAGGATGATTAATGTTTTGCTCATCTCAAATGACCAAAGTCTTCTTGAAAATATTTCCAAATGTTCTAGCTTATAGAAAATTTTCTCGCTGAAGAGAAGCTATTTCTGATGGTCTAGTTCACAGCATGAATATTCAACACACACATAGATCTGTCCATTGTTTCAGATGTTGGGGCAGGGTTATCTCTCCAGAGAGGCTGAAGAAGGTTAGAAAAAAAAAAAGTTTGCTAGAATCACAAAGCCTGGGGCTTTTTGTAACTCACTCAGAGCTTCTGCACAGGGTCGCTTGCTTTTGAGCCACAGTCAGCTGCAAGAGGGCTACAGCAGCAGCCCCGGGACTACAGTTCAGACTGCTCAGCCAGCATATTTCTTTGTTACTGCAAGTTAGCGACATTACCACTGGGTTTTAGAACACATTTGTTTAGTTCATAGATCTTATAGACTTTGAGTCCAAGAGAGTAGGAGTTGAACATAGGTCATTTTTTCTTGGAGACGTCTAATGCAAGTTGATTCTTGATATATCGAGGGAAGGGACCATTTTGTCAAATCAGTACAAAGTGTTGTTATACTTCCCCCAAGGCAAAGAAGTTTCAGGTGGAAACGAGTCTGTTGGAAAGTGGACAAGGGGTTGTTTGCTGTTATAATCTAGCAAAGAGCTTGACTATATTTTACTCATGGGGAGGAATTTAAAGATAGCAGGCTACTGGGCCGGGGAGTTAGCTTAGTGGTTCCGGCGCCTGTCTTGCAAGCGCAAGGACCCGGGTTCGATTCCCCGGTAACCACATAACAATACTGGGCGTGGAGACCCACACCCAGCAGCAACCAGTACCACATACCACAGTGCCGGGCATGGTGGCTCACGCCTGTAATCCCAGCACTCGGGAGGCCGAGGCAGGAGGATTGTGATGTGAGTTTGAGGCTGAGCTCAGGGCCAGCCTGAACCACAAAGCGAGACCCTGTCTCAAAAAACCTAAAAAAAAAAAAAAAAAAAAAAAAAAGATAGCAGGCTACTTGATCTGGGGGTGGGAACTGAAAAGTAGGCTAATATTCAGGATATAAAATATGTATTGCTAACTGTCTACAGTGA
>PVIR01031402.1:0-19486 GCA_004026965.1 Petromus typicus
TATACAAAAGTATTTTTAAAAAGATAAAATCAGATGGTAAATTAATTAGGATAAAAAGAAAAAACTCAACCGTACAAAATAAAAAGAAAAGGAAAAATAACTAACTATAGAAATAAAAAATTAAATGATAATACTTGAGACTAACAAAAAGACTAAATCCATAATTTTGAAAATCTTGGTGAAGTAGATAATTTTTTAGTTAATCTAACTCACAAAATTAACTACAGGGGAAATAGACATTTAAATAGACAAATTTCCAGGAGCAAGAGAAAAATACCAAAGAATATCACAAAAAAACAACAGGCTTATCTGGTTTCACACAGGAGTAATACCACACTGTAGAAACTAGTATACATAAAACATTATAAATTGATTTAGATTTCTAATTTCCACATCATACTCCTTAGAATTAAATTTTCAAATCCTAAGGCAATGGTTCTCCGTGTTTTGGAGGACAGTGCTGATCTCAAGGGCAACATTTACCAATGTTCACAGACCTTTTTGGACCATTATAACTAAGTGAGGGTCCTGCGAGCACCTAGGTGCACACTAGCATCTAATTATCCTGCTGAACATCCGACAGGGCAGAATTATTTTTCCCCCAATGTCCATAAAGTTAATGTTGAGAAAGCCTGTCATGAGGAATGAGGTGCATATACTACCAGACTGCAATATGGCTTAGGATTTGAGATGCAGCAATAAAACCCAGTTTCTTTCTTAAGAACTTCAAAGTGATGAGCCGGGGAGTTAGCTTAGTAGTTCCAGCACCTGTCTTGCAAGAGCAAGGACATGGGTTCGATTCCCGGTAACCACATACCATAGTGGGCATGGAGACTCACATCCAGCAGTAACCAGTACCACATACCACAGTGCCGGGCGTGGTGGCTCACGCCTGTAATCCCGGCACTCGGGAGGCAGAGGCAGGAGGGTTGCTGTGATGTGAGTTTGAGGCTGAGCGCAGGGCCAGCCTGAACCACAAAGCGAGACCCTGTCTCAAAAAACCTAAAAAAAAAAGAATTTCAGTCAAGTGGGAGAATCAGTAACTTAAATGGACAACTATTGTGGAATATATTCTATGAAACACAGAGAATAACAACAACCTTGGGAGAGATCCAAGTAATACTGGGAATGGATGAGTCTTAATACACAAGATATATAGGAAATTTTCAGATTAGAGAAAAGAAAATGGTCTCAACGCAAAGAAAGAAAGGAAAGAAACAGGGAACACAGCAGCTTTCACAAACATCCTTCGTACGGTGTGTACCACACATTCTTTAGCTGTGATCCCACCTGGAGGACGCTGGGTGTTACTATGATTTTGTACTCAATGCTTTTCCCCACACGTGGAACTTCTCCCTCCCTATTTTCCCTGTTTGATAAAAGTATCACTATCTCCCAAGACTATATTCTGAGACCGGAATGTTTTGCTCCGCTGATGTGTTGCAAGTGTAAGAATAGTGACTAGCACTTAGCAAATGCTCAATAAATATTCACACAAATATTAGTTCTTGAGTGTTCAATTTCTATTAAAAAGCAGAAATAAGTGGTTAATAATCTTTAATAAAGGAAAAACAGGAAAATATACTGAACACAACAAAGATGTTTCTACTAAGCATTTGGACTCTTGATGGAGCTCAGCAAAACGTTCCCCTTCTAGAGATTCCTGAGGAGCAGATACTGAGGGACTAACTCAATGCAAAGAATTTCCAATCACTCACACTTCGTACTCAGAGATGAACACTCCTCTTGCTGAATGTTTATCTAACACACTTCAAAAAGCACATCCATCTACAGAGAGGCATGCATCTTTGAACAAAATAGAATTATGCTACATGAAACTCTTTAATCCTTGTTTTTTACTTCTCTTCACTTCATTCAACATAAATGTGCATCCGTGTCATGAATGGATTATGTTTATTTTGTGGAGGTAACTGATTCATTTAAGAAGATTCCTATGTCAAAGGTGTTCATAACTTTCAGTCTTTGAGGTTACAAACAATGAATGGTTAATACACTACTCATTTTGGCATACCAGTGGCATTGTTGTCTTCAGGTGAATTTCTGACGTATGCATGAACTGGAAGTGTTAGAAGTAGACTGTAAAAGTGCTCTTCAGAAAGTGGGACTTCACCATTCCCTCAAGCAGTGTGTAAAAGACACTGTTTTCTCACACTTTTAATAAGTAGAAGGCTGTATTTAGACTTTAATTTAATAGATTACAATCTAATAGTTTTTCCTTTTTTATTTTTGACTCACAAATTAATGCTTGGAAGTAATTTTTCTACTACACGATTCTAAAAACCTCTAACTATAGTTTCTTTTATCTTTATGATTTCATTTCTCAGATAGAAATCATTAATTTCATTAGAATATGTCCATTTTAATAAATAATATTCAAATATTAAGTATATTTAATAAGTAATTTATCTTTTTATTGTGCATTAAGACAATGTTATAGTTAGACCTACTTCTGGATATAGTGTTTTTTTCTGTTGGTTGGTCTTTTTTTTCCCTTGACTATGATACTACTTAAATTTCTAAAACTTGATATTACACTTAAATATTTTATAGATTAAGGATCCTATTTCTCTTCCTAGAACATAATAAAATATATATTTGTACAACTGAATCTTCCCATGTAGGAAATCTACTTAACTTTTATGAAAATATTCATTTGTTTCCTTTTAGAGCTTTTTTCAATACTGGATTTGAACTCAAATCTCTTCACTTTTAGCTACATCTCCAGCTCTTTTAAAATTTTTATGCTGTTTCTTGAGGAAGGCTCTCACAACTGAAGAAGCAGTTTGTTGCAAGCAGATGGATAGTTGAATACTAAAGAGGATGATAAACTAGAAAGAAATTAGATATTGAAATCAATTTCTTTTAGGCCTACCATGAAACTTCAGTTTGACACAAACAATTGTATTTGAAGAAGTCAGAAAAAAAAAAAAAAAAAAAAAACCCGCCATACTAAGATGGGTGCCCGTCCAAACAGAGCTCTACACATGCTATAGCCTTTCTAGTCACCATTTACTTGATTGGTCCAAATATTTATAGTTCATTGTTATGACTGCCAAAACTGGCAACCACAAGGATTGTTGTCGCAATTAGGACAGTAAACAGATTGTCTCTTTTTTAATGAAAAAATCTAAAATGTAATACTTCACAGTTTAACATGTTTATTCATCTAAACGAGCTAAAAAATAATGGTGCGACATCTGTTCGAGAAGCATTGGTACCTCAAATTTTGGCTGCCACCCCACCAATTTGGTTGTTGTTTTAAAAAATGAAGAATAGGAGGGGGTACTGTCATCAAAAAATCTTCTGGCATGTAGAGTATCTTATTTTTTCCTTGAAATAAGGATCTCATATCTGTTGCTAGGGATTTAAAAAAACTGTATAACGAGGAGGCAGTCTACTGAACAGGGCTGCAGTTCAATGGTTCAAAATGAATTACTGATCCACGTTGGGTGTTTCCACCCTGCTGTAGTTCTTCCTGTGGCTCTCCCCATCCCTGTCCCCTCTACACTTACCTGTTACCCCGAACAGAATGGTAAGAATGTAAGAATGCTTTTGTAGGTACTGACTTCATCGGCTCTTTTTTAAAAAAAATTTTATCTTTACTGTGGTTTGTACTGATTCTAGACAGAGTGTCAGAGGAAAAAAAGTCTAGGAACCATCACTCTATCCAGGCTGCATTGGATCACTTGTAATAAAAGAAAGCAGTGCTGCTCAGGGAGATGTGGTAGGAATCATCCCAGAGAAGTCCCAGGTAAGTGGAAAGTCTAATTGTTGTTAAGGAGAGAACATAAAATTATTTTAGGTAGTCTCTGGCTAAGTAAGCATGGTTTGAATGAAATATTTTAAAATTGGATGTTTAATTTCTAAAAGTTTATTCTTAGTGTTCATTTTAAGCATATGTCCTTTTATAGACTTATGGACTATATTTTAGAATCTGGAAAAATTGAGTACTTTATTATTCATATAAATGATATGATACAAATTTAGTTTTAGTTTTGTGGAGTGAAGATATATGCTAAATTGAACTTAGCCACTAAGTACGTTTTCAAGTAAACATGCATACTTGATTTTCTAGAAAAGTCAATGTTTCCATTTTATGTAAAAGTTAGCACTAAGTTTTTCAATTTTCAAGAGAAGTAGGATGAAATAACAACTAATGACCATACATGTTAAATACTGAGTTGATTAATATTGTGATTCTTATGATTTTGACTTATTAAATTTAAGCAATATTTTATCACCTACTACATACAAAAAATTGTGTGAGACTCTGAGATGACTAAAACATATTAACTTCAATTTTAACAGGCACACATTATATTGTATGCAGATTACTACACTACTGCAAGACAGAAATGAGAACAAATACACCTTCAGCATTTTCTACTCATTAGTTAGGATAAGAATATTTCTTCTGTCTTTGTCAAAAAACTGAAGGGAAACTTAAGTATTTTTGTCCCTTTTAAACAACTAACCATGTATTCATATTAAAATGGAGCTTTTGTTTGTCTCTAAAGAAATACTAGATATTATGTTTTATAATATATCCCTTCAAATAAATTTATGCATTCTTTGTCCTGGTCTAGACTTAAATGCAAAATAAGAAGCAGCAACCCTTTATATTCCATAGTATCTCATAGATTGTATTTTACATCTCTTAAGCTAGAAATTTATTTTGCAGAGTGTGTGAATGGTAAACTCTAACATTCTGAAAAGTCATCAGTCTTTCTGGTTTTGTCTTCTGCATACAGTAGGGGAAATAGCCACGTCTTGTAGCCGTTGGTGCCAGTCCCAGATTTGTGCCAAACACTATTCACTATACAAAAGTAAAGTCTCCTGGAAACAGCAGAAAGACATCATCAGTTAATGTGAGTTCACAAAATATGAATTTCAAGAAAACAGTGTGTAAATATATACTGTATTGTCTCACTTACCCTGCCATTTAATTAAATGAAAGGTTTAAACCTTTAGGATTTATAGTTCTCTACAACCATTAGAAATAAATCAGTTATAAAAATGGACTATGTATAGGCTCAGGATATTAATAAAACTAAGCAGTGTATCTTGCCTGTACCTATGCTATATTCAGATTAATATTTATTATCAAAAACATTTTTCTACAAAAGAACACCTCATTAGTAGAGCAAAATGGCAAAGCTTTTCTCAGAATGATGAATTTTCAAGCATGTCCCAAAGTATAGTCACCTATTCTATAAACTGTAAACTTCATTACTATCTCACTTGAGTAGGCATCTAATAAGCATTTATTACATATCCCCTTATTTAAATTAAAACTGAAAACCAGAAGTAATCTTTATTTAATATGACTGTTTTTTAACACCATATGGGAGGGAAATAACTAAATGAAAATTGTTCACGTAAATGTGATAGGAGAGGAGGAAAGCAGTATTTTTTGACATGTGGCATGTCACTCAGGAAAGTAAAAGGCCCATCATATCCAAAATGCCAGCTTGGATATTCCCTTGCCTCCCACTTTGCGAACAGACATACCACATGGCATAAAATGCTACAACCTTTCCTAAAAATGCCACTTGGATTGGTCCACTGTGGTGAGTGCATAAGAACTCTCGATCTGTCTCTTGAGTTTGTGAGTTCAGGAGGGAGAATCCAGGAAACAGCACTGGTTAATCTTTGCCCTCAGATGTTTGGCACAAATCATCTGCAAGGAAATTGGAATCTTCGGCTGTTTTCACACTGGTGAAACAAGTTATGCTTCTTAAAAACTTTTTCCAATGTTGCAGTACCCTATCAACTTCAACTTTTTGCAGAAGTACCAAAGAATACCCTTTTTTGAAAAATATTGTATTTATAAAGCCCTATATAGCTCTACAGTTTTCATCAAAGCTTTTGTCCATTGGCTGGTATCTTAATATTGTATTTTTTCTTCATAAACACAGTATATACATTATAAAACATTTCTTTGTACACATATTTCAGCTATCCATTTTCTGTACATGGGTACATAATAACTAAACACTCGCTTTGGAAAGATATTTTCTAATTTCCTAAGTTTTATGTGTTTTAAAAATCTACTAAAATTTAATTTTTAATGGAAATATTAAATATCCCAGTCGTTATGCTTCAACAAATGTAAAATATATTGAAAACTATATAAACAGAAAACTACGTGTGAGAGTCATTGAAGACATATAATTTCTTCTATTATTTATTTTTCTAGTTTTTAGGGAGTTCCAATGGATTAATTTGACACATACAATGTAATTATTTTTGTACTAAGGATCAAACCTAGGACCTTGTGATTGCAAGGCAGGGGAGGGGCCACAGAGTTAAATCACTGGTCCTGATAAAACGTAATTTTGCAAAACAGTGTTATTGTTCAGATTTAGGGCACAATCCAAGGCAATGATTGGAAGTAGGTAAGACTTCTGCTATTTCTGTAGTGTGAAAAAGACTGCACAATTAGATGACAGATTGTTACATATCTCCTTAACAAGAGGGGCAAACTGATATTGCAGGCAGCCAGAACAACATAATTAAAATAGAATTCCAAGCTTATATTAATAGAGTAATAAGTTAATTAAAATCAAGATCAACTGAACTTTCTATTTACACCAGTCCAGACAGCCCAAGAGGAAAGGGCCTCTGTCTGAGAGACATATGTGACTCTTAGAGCTTCTGTCATCCAGGTGCCCGTTCTGATGAGGCACATGTGCACCGAACAGTTGGCAAAGAAGGAACGAGATTACCGTGGATGTATGTGCAGAGAGTCTCGCTAATGACATAAAATATGTCTGGAAAGAAAGCGGGTTTCTTTGGAAATAAAACATTCTCGTTCCTTCTTAACCCTGACTTGCGAGCTTCTAAGCTCTGTACTTTTACTTGTGATGCATACAGAGCAAAATCATATTTAGTAATCCGCCTGGGAAGGTGTGACACCCACATATTGGGCGAGAAATCTGAAGAGTTTAGGATCAGTTCGTATCTTTTCTAAATGCATCACAGACAGTGTACTTGTCGAAGCAGAAAGATTTATAAAAGTATTTGGCAGCACACATTATACAACGTTTCTAGGTAAGGTTCTCTTGTTGATATCCTATACACTTGTTTAAAAAGACACTTCTGGTACTGAAAGTACCAGAATAAAACATACAACATGTTGTAGTTTCATTATTTCAGAAAGCACTTGTACCAAAAGGTCCTTTTATAAAACGATCATTCTTTATTGCTGGTCAGCTAATCTTCAGTGGGGTCCCGTTCGGGGTCAACATCCGTGGACAGTCGGAGATAAAAGAAAGCATAGAAAGCCAGTAGGAGGGCCAAGATGGCTGCCAGCACCAGGCCAACTTCCTGGGAAAGAAAGAGAAGTAGACTTGAGACTGATGAAGAAAGACTGGATATTATCCTCAGTATCAACAAATAAAATAATCATACTTCCCTTCTGTGTATACAGAGTTAATAATCTGAAACTAATAAGTCAACTCTTTTTTTTTATACCCTTTGCACACAATAAAACCCATTGCAATTGCGAGTACATCAGTGGATATTTTGTTCCCACCATACTTTTAGTTAATTTAGCTTTTCACCAATAGTAAATTTGAAATTTTTGCTTTAATATATTTTAAGTTTGGATGTGAAAATGTTAGATGAGAGCAATGTATTTTGCACCTATACAATTTTCTGTTGTGTATCTGAAAGAACTTAATTTCACTTTTTGCCTCAATCACACATTTTCTATTAAGGGGTAGCATATGGATACAGATTTGTAAAAATATTTATTGTTCCACTTCCATTGGGAAGAAACATGTATCATAAATAAAGTTTCAGATTATATCTCTGTACATAGTCTCACTAAATATTTTGTTCACACTCTTCTATAGATCCTAAACTCTATAGCTCATATCTAGAGGAGTACAATGAGCACTCAGTTCATGAAGCATCACACAGTACAATTTGTCACAACTGTGAAAGACGGTACTGGGTTCTGAATTTACTGATAATATTAACCAACTGCACTAAAATAATTACCAAAAATTTTACCACACAGATTATATGTGTGTGCTTATAAATGTATGTGCATGTCTCTCTCTATATATATACATATATCTCTCTATATAAACTTTCTCAATGTTAATATATTATTTTGATAAATAGAAAAAAAGTTGAGAGTACTAGTTCAGTATCCTAAAGGGCCTACAATTTTGTTCAGTTTCCACATGTGTATCTCACAACTTATTTGGTATTGCTGCATGGGGAAGCAATTCATTTGTAGTTACATGAATGTATTTTCTATTTCATAAAAATGTAAAATAAATAAGTCAACATATGCCACCTAATAAACTTTAAAATTCCAAAAACATTTAAAAACATTAAAACAAATCTGGTTTATGCTCAACATGGAATTTTTACCTAAACATTGAAATTAAAAATAGATATTTTATACAAATTCTTTACTTTTGTGATTCAATTTATTTAGCCACCTAGAACACAAAGATAAATATTAATAAAACTATAGGGTGGAAAAATTCAGTGTCAACAATTTTTGTAAGACCTGATTTTAAAAATATAATATATCAATATGCTGTCAAAGGAAAGTTAATTTTTCTTTGTTACAATCGGAACACTTTGGCATCTCAAAAGGGCATGGCTGCAGCAGACAGGTTTCATTTATTTTCTTATATCCACAGCTGTGCTCCCAGACCCATCTGGTTACACAGCTACTAATTTTAAGAGGATGTAATAAACAAGTGACACACAACTGCAAACTCCATCTGTTCTGTACAGTGGACAACAAAACTGATCAACAGCAGCCGGCATTCACCCAAGCTCAATGTGAAAATGAAGTTTTTATTCTTGATTGGAGACCACGCTTCTCGTCTTACTGATAATCAACTTTAATTGCTGCTTTTCAATTTCTTGTTATTAAAACAACTTTATATGATGCCCCTTGTACACTCTCAGAATATTCAGAGGCATGGAAAAAATTTTAAGGGTAGGAAACAGAGAATATTCATAGAATATGTCTTTGGGGTATCCATTGACTAATTAATCTATTTGATATAATATATGGCATGAGAAGACTTTTGTAAGCATCAGAGAGGTGTAACAAGTAATTTTCTTCAAAATGTCCTTTTTTTGTGAAGAGACAAGTATTATGGAAGCTGAATGTTTGTCACATTCGAACAATAGGAAACTTTGAAAATAATTCTTTTAGGACATCAGTGATGCTGAGCATAACGTAGGCACCTGTAGGCATTTATGACGCCCCTCCCCAGGGCCATTCACAGCATTAAATTGGAAACAACCAAAGAAGAACAAATGTAACGTTTCAAGTTACACATCCCAAGTGGTTGCTGGTGGGATCTGATTTGCACCAAAATCTTAATTTGTGTAACAAACTTAAGTTTTAAAGCCTTATTCTTTTATGTGTTTGAAATGGACTTTTAAAAAATAAATTGACAAATGCACATCATTTACCTTTTAAATGCTGAGGAATGTGGCTATTTGTTTTCTTGAGCAATTTAGTCATGCAGTAATTCTTGCAAAAGAACCGAAACAGGGCACTGAAACAGCAAACTCCACTATGTGTATATATCTTAGGTGACACCCATGACACTAGTATGTCATAAATTATATTATGTTTGTAAAATAAAAGACATAAAAACTTCTCAGAAATTAATTCTATATTTGATACAATCTTTTCATACCTTATAGTGGAATCACTTACTGTTTTCCTCAAACACCTTCTATTACTAGACATTCATTTTAAAAGAGCCCTAGAAGGCTTTGAGACTATTATATAAATTGTTCACTTCTCTAGCTTGTGTTTCTTGAGTTGTATTATTGATTTAATATGGTAATTAAACATGAAAGCAATTTCTTGTGTAAGTTCTTCCAGTACAATCATGCCTTACCTATCCTTCTTTCCACAGATTCAAATAATTTTCAAAATGTCCTTTTTTTTTGTGAAGAGACAAGTATTATGGAAGCTGAATGTTTGTCACATTCAAACAATAGGAAACTTTGAAAATAATTCTTTTAGGACATCAGTGACGCCAAGCATAACGTAGGCACCTGTAGGCATTTATTACTTACAGTAATTTCTAAATAAATAATTGGTAGAGTGCTATTTATATGATCTCTATACAAAGCACTTTAAGATTACATAGTGCTTTCACAATTTTGCCACACTGATGTCCATGATGCTACCACTCCAGCAATCTGTGAACACTTTGTAATACATGACACAGCTCCGCCATGCCAAAGTCAGTGAAAGTAGGGAGAGCCGTTGACAAGTACTTGAGGGAAATCTGATTTATAAAAACTAGAAATTATACCAAATACCCGTTGATCAGTGAACAACTCATAGTGATGTGTATGCACTACGTTAAAGACTCAGGGTTTTTACTGCTTTATTCTTGTTTCCTGACAACATTAGGAGGCAAATGGCATAATGTGCATCTTTCAGATGTGGCAGAGTAGACTTCGGGATTCTCATGGCAACATCAAGGGTCAAAGGGATGTGATCCTAGGCCTACTTGTCATACGGTCAGTGTTGTTTCCTGGATGTTATTTTTCTATTCCATGCACCTGTTCATAGACTGTATGTTTAAATTGGTTGAAGAGCATAACTACGATTCATTCAAAAGAATAAGAAGTGATAACATGTAAAATATTATGGTCACTTTGTACCAAAAAGAGTCAACTATATTTGATGTTCATTAGTCCTTAGTTGCTTCTTTGACATTATCAATATGGATTAAATCACTCACTGGGGAAATTAAAAAGCATTAAATGGTAATAACTGAAAGAAACTTCGGTATTTAAAGTCCTATGCCAAAATGACAAGGCAATCAAAGTTTGACAGGGCAAACTAATTAGTATGCCAGATTTGAAATGTAAAACACCTCTTGTTCTGAGTCTAAAAGTTTCATATCTTCTTAATGGGCTTTTCACATAAATTTTCAAGCAAAGTAAACAAAATTTAAAGTCAAGGTCTTTTTTTCCCACAAGCTTACAAATCAAAATGACATGCTAGCTTATTAAAAAGGAGAGAGGTTCTGATACCAGTTAGGAAATTTTCTGTGGAGAGCCTAAACTGTAAAGAAAATATGAAAAAACACTGTCACAAAACATAAATTAAAGGTAAATTCCACATTGCTTTTAAAGGGAAATTGCCTAATTGCTTTAGAAGGTATATTTTACTTCATGGTAGGAACATAGTTATTTCTAAAAGGAGAGCCATTACAGAATGCGTAAGAGCAAATAAAAAAAGATGTGTGCAAATGGCGTTATACAAATAAACTAATGACTGCATTATTTTTCCTAATATACAACTGTTCATTAAACAAACAGAAAACCGACCACACTGAAAAATGACATTGAGTGATAAATTGCCTGGGAGGACAATTATAAAAAGTTCTCTTAGTATGAGACAAAAAGTGGCTAACTGAATCAAAATTTTTTAAAAAACTAAGCATTGTTTTGTCATGTTACTGAATATATATTAAAAGATGAACAAAATTTCACGAGTTTCTGAGAAAACCTCTCAAAGATTAATTTCTCGAACAAAAGGTAATTAAACCATTTTTTGTTAAAAACTGACACACAGCACTCACTAAGGAGTCTGTGTTTTGCAAACACACCACGTCACTCAGCAATGCTTGATCAAAATCGGCAATGGGAGGCAGCAAGAAGCCGGTGTTTCCCGATCATAATAGCAAATCCTGGAAGCGCACCAAATATATCATCTGGCAGCCCAGCAGCTGTTACAGCTCGGTGGTAATACCTCGGCATTTGCTGTAAGTTATAACTTAGAAAAATTGATTTTTCATCTGCCAGATAAAAGCCGAAATCTCCTTCTAACGTTTTAATGTTTAAATAAAGTATATGTACTGGTCATACTTATTTTATACATTTTGTAGCAGGGCTGCCAATTTAATTTTTCTACTTGGTTTACTTAAATTCTTAATACTTGCCAAAAAGATGACATGGATAATAATGTAAAAGTCATCTTGCTACACCTTACTGAACAAGTACATTGAATTACTATCTGTTAATATTATTTTCAGTTGTATTTATCTTTCATAAGTTGATAAACAGTTGTTTTCTAAAAGGACAAGTGTGGCAATGTCATTAGAATTTCATCAGCAACAATTCTGAACCTGAGTAAAACTGCATGTTTTAATGATCTAAGTATATATAATTACAACTATAATTTAAGCAACTATAAGATGAAATTTATAAAAAATTAAATAATTTGATCAAGGCCAAATACATTATTGAATTGTTTGAACAATATATACAGTAGCACTAGAAAAAATAAATTATGACTTCAGGTATATCTGACTTTCTCAACACTTTTTTTTAATTTCAAAGTCCCTCCAAATCTCAGCACAGAAAGGATATTTTCCATTAAGTAAATTCTTTGTGAAACCCTTCAATTCTAGCATTCTATTTAGATCTTGAAATGTCAAAAAGCATTTTGAATTTAACATTTATGCAGCCCAGTTTTGGAAAATGAAATGGCACACACATATCAAACAATGTAGTTATCAAGTAGAGGCCTACCTTTATGCCTATTGCTGTTTTCTTAGCTTCTGCTTTTAATTTGGTTGCTCGTAAAATAGGTTTGGTTTTTTTATAATCCTGCTTACCTAGAAATAAATGGTTTGAGACAATGAGTTATGCTTATACATAATTCAAGTTCAACAGTCATCAGAAATGCCAAAGAATGTTTAAGTAGAGTAAAACAGGGACACAAAATCGCAAAGCAGTTCCCTCATGTGATAATCATAAACTTGTCACTCAAAGGTCAACTTCTCTTCTCCCTTTTTTTGTGAAGAAGATTCTGACAGACATCTTTGATGTGGCAGGGAATGGATGCCAAAAAAAAAAAAAAAAAAAGATTACAACTTAGAGAGTAAGTTTATAATAAAAAGATAGAGCCATTTTGCAAGCCTCTGAAAACAAATGTATAAGAACACAAATATATATAAGATCCTACTTTATCTACTATTGATAGGTAAAATTAACTTTGTCTTCATAATGAAAGAGTAATAGCTCATTATAGATTTATCACAAGTACAAAAGTATTAAAATAATGAAGTACATTAAGTATTAAATTTGAGAAATATTACCTAGTTTTTGCTAAAAAAAAAGATAGGAATCTGTAAATAACATTCAGCTCTCTGAATTCATTAGGAAAATATGTATTTGACTTTTGTTTTCCCTTAACAGAAAACAAAATAAATACGACTGAATAAAAGATGCAGTATATCTACATGTAGATATTAATCTGAATCATCACTAACACATTTCATAGCCCCAAATGAACAAAACTGAGTCTCATAACATTTCTTTTTTTTTTTGGTGTGCCATCTGGTGACCCAACTCATGAGCTGAAAAAGAGGTATTACACAGCCTGGGGGAGAAAACATTTAGCAACAGAACCATGAATTAGAATAGTATACTTTTTGGATAACTAAACTCTTGACTATTATTACTTCGCCTTCTTGTTTCTGTCATTTTTTTCTTTTCAACAATCAGTTCCTCTGTAATATTTAGCATAGATGTCTTTTATTAAATAATGCAACTTCTAACTTTCATTTCCACCACTTCCTCACATTATATAAATCTAAAAGCAGTTGATCTAAAGTATATTATAAAAATTTAATGTGCAATAAATCTGTCTCTTAATGTGTTTGTTAATGATTCCAAAGTAACTTTAAAATTGCATATAGATTTTTAGAATTAGAACTGGCAGGCAGAAGTGACTCAAATGATTGGAAGTGATATAGATATAGTATAGTTGTGTTCATTATACATGTGAAAGTATTTGGTAGAAGAGTTATGGAATATTTTTTCAGGAAGGGATGTATGCTCCTTTCTTAACTGCTATTTTGTAGAAGTCATTCTGAATCTATAAGCAGAAGCTTAATAAATATTATTTGATAATAGGGTTTAATGATGTAGAAATGAGCCAATTGTAAAAATGTATATCAAATGATCTAAATTTAAATCAGAGAATAAGTAATAAGCATAAAAATATTATTCTGACTCACTTTAAATTAGCAACATTTAATTTTGCTGAAAAAAACCTTGACAAGTGTTCAGTCTGACTTCACATCTCAACAGTCAAATTGCTCATGTCATTATTCCTACTGAGATATAAACAGTTCAGAACAATGAAAATGGTAACGCATCAAATACTTCCACTCAGGGTTACAAAGCAAGCTTCTAACAACAACCTAGAAAGGATTTTGAAGATTATATATTTGAAGCCAAAAAGTAATTTCTTATTTCCTCCAATGCACATCCTATAATAATCTCTAAGTTCAATGAAGAAAGTAAATAAGTAAATAAGAAAAAGTATTATCTTAGCCAAAATGGTTTTCATACAAATATGTAAAATTTTGGCTTGTATGTGTGTCAAATGCAGTTCTGTATAAGTCATTGCTAAACTAAGATTCATGGCTCTACTTCAAATGGCACATCATTGTTGTTAAATAATGGATTCTATTTCAATTCAACTCCTCTGTCTTCTTAGAGAATACTTTCACATTTATATTAAAGCTCATATGAACATTTGAAACTGTATTTATAATGGATGATATTGGAATTATTATACACTAGGTACTTTTCAAAGTTGTGCATCTATCAGTATTTTAATATTCCCCCTACAGACTGCCAGCCAAAAGTATATATATTCTTCAAAATTTGGTTGCACTCTGTTAAATTTGAATATTTACATGACATCTGTTAATTTCTTTGTAACAGAAACTGGATCTATCTAGTTTTTAACAGGTTTTCAACTTATGAATTCGCACAGCTTCAAGAAAGACATCAATGTCCATTCACATAATTGAAAAGAAATGTAAAATAAAGAAGTTCTGGGTCAGGGATTTAGCTTGGTGGTTCTAGCAGCTGCCTTACAAGCACAAGGGCCTGGGTTCAATTCCTAGTAACCACATACAACAATGCCGGGCATGGAGACTCATGTCTACTAGCAATCAGTACTATATACCACAGTGCCAGGTATGATGGTTCATGCCTGTAATCCCAGCACTAGGGAGGCAGAGGCAGGAGGACTGCTGTGAGTTCAAGGCTGAGCTGAGGACCATCCTGAACTACAAAAGTGAGACCCTGTCTCAAAAAAAAAAAAAAAAAAAAGTTCCTTGTCTTCTGAAGTTTCATCCAGAAAATGTACACAAATATATGCACACATACACACACAATGTAATGTGGACTGTATTTGTATACTGTTTGTTGAACAAGACTGTGCCTGACTCTGGTTATATTAATAACGTTAAGGACTGTGAGGTATAGCTAAATGATACAGCATGGCTTAACATGCATGAGTCCCTGGGATCAAACTGATGAAAACAGTAATGACCCAAACATCCATTCAAAATTTGCTCATTAAATTTTCTGTAAAGGAAAACACTTGATAATTTAAACTTGTAAAACCTCAGTAGTGTAGTTTCTATATTCTCAGTGACGCCATCCATCACATGATTTTTAAATTTTGATTTCTTATGGTATAGTTTAGGTAATTCAGATTTTTGTCGTTAGCACCATGGCTTGGAGCAATTGATTCACGCTTTCTTCCTCTCATATTATTCTATGATACTATTTTACATTAAAATGATAATTTAGTAAAATTCCCTTTTCTTTTATGTGGAAAATTTATTGATTTTAATGCATGCATGGACTTGGATAACCACCTTTAAAATCAGCATACAGACTGTCTGCATCAAACTTCAAAATGAACATATAGCACTTCTTTCACTTATCATTCCTGTTAAATTCCAAACTATCATCCACTTCTGAAATTTTGCCTCCCAACAATGTGGCAACATAGTAACAGTTGTTTCATTCTTTTGGTGCAGTTTTTAAGTCTGACCCAAGACACGATATCACAATTTTCTGTTTCTTGCTCAGTAGTATTCCACTGCAGAAAGGTATCGTTTGCTTGCTGATTCACTCATGGAACTTTACTTCAGCTATTTCCAGTATTTGTAAGTATAATTAAAGCTATTCTGAGCAGATGTCTGCAAGGTTTTGTGTAAACATTAAGTTTTCATTAATCTAGGACTGGGAGTGCTATGATAGATATATATTTAATTTTGTAAGGAACTTACAGAGTTGCTGTATAAGTTTGGACTCTCATTTTGCATTAGCAATGTACAGGCATACTAGTTCCAGGTAGGTGACCGAACTCTTTCAGCACATTATTGTGCATTGTGTTCAAAGTCATTCCTAGTTAGAATTTTGAGTATTTCTCCCTTTCTCAGTCTCTCTCTCTGTCTCTCTTACATACTATATAATTTTTAAAATATTACTAAAATTTTTAATAGTAAATTTGTTTTATTGAATTTTCTGCTGTTTTTCTATTTTCCATCATATTTCTTTTTTTTAATAATCTTTATTGGTACATTAAATATACACATCATGATTGCACTCCATAATGGGGATTTGTACCAGTATAAGACACAACTTAATTCTCATTTTTTCCCATAGCCCTACCCACCCTACCACCCCCCATATACATAAAATTTGTTTCCTTACTTTTTTGTTATCATTTCCCTTTTTTCTGCTTCCTCTGAGTTTTGTTTGATCTAGTTAATTTAGGTATAAAATTATTTTAAATGTAAAATCTTTATTAGTATTAATATTGACATTAACAAGCATGAATTTCCATAAGTATACTTTGGCTACATTTTATAACTTATGTCATGTTTGGTTTCTGTTCATCATTTTTCTCTTGTAATTCTTTGAACTTTAGTAATTTAGAATACTATTTCATAAACATATCTTTAATTTGTGTTAGCAATTTCTAATTTCATTCTACTGCACTAGAAAATAAATTGTATGATTTCAATTCTTTCGAACTTGACGACTCTTGTTTTATGCTCTAACATATCTGTGTCCTGAAGACTGTCCCTCTTGCTGTTGAGCAGAGTATGTTACCTGCTCCTGCTGTGTGGAGTGATCTGCAGGTCTAGCTGGTTATAGTATCACTTGTCTTCCACTTCCTTCATGCCTTTCTTCCTATTTGTTCTACCTGTCATTGGAAATGGTCTACTGAAGTCACCGAGTGTTACATTTTAATTATCTGTTTCTGTTTTCAATTTTGTCAGGGTTCTTTATTATGTGCTTGTATGTTTTTACTTGTTACATCTACCAGAGGAATTCAACCTTTTAGTCATTATACAATGTTTTTGATATCTACTAATAATTTTTATTATAAAACATTGTATATAATATTGTATAAGCCTCCCATTTCTTCTGGGTACTATTTTCCTAATATACCTTTTGTTTTCCTTTCCTTTTCTCTCTTTCTCTCTCTCTCTCTCTCTATCTCTCTCTCTCTCTCTCTGTCTGAATAAGTTACTGCCTATTGCAATTTTTAGCCTGAAGAATTTCTTTCATCTTTATTTTAGGGCCAGTCTGCTATAGTTAAGTTACTTCAGTTTTTAATCAAAGAATGATTTAATTCTGCTTTCTTTTTTGGAAGGATATGTGCACTGGGTATAGAAATCTTGGTTAAGAGTAGCTGTTATCACATCATGTGTCATGAGACATTTGCTGTATTCAATACTCCTTTATATTTGAATTTTTACAGGTTGTCTCTAGCATGGTCAGATGTGGATTTTGTGTATACTTGGATTTTATTAAATATCTTAGACATATAATAATGTATCCACAAATTTGGAAATGTTTGGTCATTTATTTCAGTGTTTCTGATTACCTTTCTCTTTCTATTTTCCTGAAATCCTAATTTGTGATGGAATCTTTAATGATACACCACAGTTTTCTGGGGTTTTCTTCATTATTTCTTCATTTACTCTTCTGTGTTTCTCTCTGTAAAATCTCAACTGACCTCTCTTTTTGTTCTGTAACTTATGTTCTGTGACTTTTCCCCTTTTTTCACTTATAATTGCTTCTGCATTCCTTCTAAAATCTTTTTATTACTTGTCATATTTTTAACAACTTGACATATTTTAACATATTATATATGAATGAATTTCACACATGTGGACTTAAATCAAGTGCATATCAAAATGATTTTTAAGATGCATGTTTGGTGAATATGTACAGATTTTTTTCTTATTATTATTTTCTGAAAACTATTGTATAACTATTTATAGACCATTAAAACTCTGTTGGATATTAAATGTAATCTAGATGACGTAAAGTATACAGAAAGTTATATATAGAATAAATGAAAATATAATTTATATAAGGAACTTTAGCACCTAGTTTTGGATATCAATGAGAGGGCCTCAAACTAATTTACCATGGATACTGAGGAGATCTATCTATCTATCTGTCTATCTATCTATCTATCTAGATATATCCTCTTTCTTGCTATATATGTGCTTATATATACAAAGATGCCCCCTCACATGTGTGTGTGTGTGTGTGTGTTCCCCTATTTAGTAAAATGTCTTTATATTTTAATTATTTAGACAAGGCTTTATTTAGTTGTTGAACTTACTTTGAAAGACTCAAAGTTTCTGTCCAGTAGGTTAATGTCTGAGCTTACCTACAGTCTTGATTGCTCTGTTCTGTGTCTGGAACATAGTATACTGGTTCTTTGTGTGTTCATAAACATTTTTTGAAAACTAGATATACTAAATATGATAGTGAAGCAACTGGACAGATTATATCTCTTTTAGGGTTTGCTTTTGCTTTTATTTGCTCTTCACTGGATGTTGTTAGTATCTTATGAAAGTGAATTTTCTTGACCAATTTTTTGAAGTCTGCATCTATTGAAGTCTTTTCTCAGTTACCTTAGGATCATCTAATGATTAGACAGACATTTTCTTAAATGTTTCAAACAATTAGTTCAAATGGCTGACTGGCTGCGTGTGTGTGAGTGTGTGTATGTGTAGTATATATTTCAGCTCTAATGTTTAAAATTGTACCTTAGCATTCAGTTCTGCTTGGACAGAACCTGAAATTTCAGAGTATGTGAGAGATTAGGACCTTTTCACATCTTTGAGAGTCAGGACATCGGCCTACACATGGATATAGCTTTCCAATTTCCTAGGAATCTTTGTGAGAGGTTTTTTTTTTTTTTTAAGATCTTATGAGCATTCTATTGCCAATATTTTTTCTTTTAAGTTTCCTGCTTCACCTCAGATTGAGCTCCAATTAATAAAGCTGCCTCAGGTAACTGTGGTGTTCAAACACTTGTCACCAATTATTTTTGCCAAATTCCATGGGAAACAGGCTTTTTATGCACGGTAAACTATATGTCACGTCAAATAAAGACAAGTTCTGAAAAACAGCTTTTTGTGAACTGCCAAACAGGTTATATAGTGACAATTCTTTGAAGATGAGAATTTGGGATACATCCAAACTGATTTTGCTTTCTCCAGTAGCTGTCAGACTGCTGAAGATAGGAGGAGGAGGATGAGGAGACAGTAGTAAGGCAATTTAAAGCTTGCTATTCTTACTGAGATTCTATTTTTTTTTT
>PVIR01031403.1:0-19479 GCA_004026965.1 Petromus typicus
ACTGAGGCACTTTACAAACCCTATTCTAATGCAACAAGTCTTTTTTTTTTTTTTTTTTTTTGAGACAGAGTCTTGTTTTGTAGTTCAGGCTGGAACTCAGCCTTGAACTCAGCAATCCACCTGCCCCTGGCTCCCTAGTGTTGGGATTACAGGCGTGAGCCACCACTCCCAGCACTGTGGTGTGTGGTACTGATTGCTGATGGGCGTGAGTCTCCACACTCAGCAATGTTGTATGTGGTTGCCTGGGATGGAACCCAGACCCTTGCACTTACAAGGCAGGTGCCAGAACCACTGAGCTAAATCCCCGGCCAGGTAAGAAGTTTTCTGACCTTTATTTTAGTCTCACATTTTGCAGACAATACTGGGGAAACCTGCAATACAAATACAGCAAAAATTACAGATGAAACACAGATGAGAAACAGTTAAGTCTGTTTATCTTGATCAGGAATATGTACAGTCTAGTAAAAGTGAAACGTTTTGGACAGTAACTTCTGCTCATCATCAAACACTACAGAATAAAATAAATCACAAACTGCTATTCCATCAGCTAAGTCCAAGTGAGAAATGTGCAGTTCCAAAGTACAGTACCGTTCTCTTGCAGTGGGACCATGTGAGAAGGCAATGAGAGTCTGGGACACTGATCTCCTTCTGTCACTGGAGGCTGTGATCTTGTATCCCTTGTACGTAGCCGGAGGGAAGATCACTTGCTCCTGAGCAGTGTCAGGAGGTCAAATGGAAGATGGAGACCTTCATGATCATTAAGCTACATTCCATATTTTCACTGAAAGCTGAATAGGTATCAAGAGACAGATGGAGGGGGGAGAATAACCCAAAAGTAGGTTTAAAAACCTTATGGACCTGTAGAACCATAAAAATAAATCTAACACATATAATCAGAAGAAAGGAGAAAAGAAGAAAAAAAGCAAAGCTGAAAAAATATTCAAAGAATGGCTGAATATTCCGTAAATGTTGCAAAAAATAAATCTGACTCTACATTCTTTACTAGCCTCTACCACTTTTCTCCTTTTAACTATTTCCTTTCTATTTCACAATACCTATTATACACTTTAGAACTCATTTACACCTTCAGTTTCTCATACCAGAGACACAATATGGTATTTACACATCTGTGTCCCATTTATTTCACTTATGAATCTGTCTTCAAGGTACATCCATTGGAGTAAAGAAGGGAGGGAAAAATTTTGATAGACTACAAAAAGAATCAAAGCTTATATATATATATATATAGGAGGTGGGGGGTTGGAGGGAAGGCAAGGGAATGGGAAAAACTGAGAATCAAGATGTGTCATGTACTGATACAAACTCTCAGTGTTGTATGTAATCACAATATCTATATAAAATGTACCAATAAAATCAATGTTAGGGCCAGAGAGTTAGCACAGTGGTTCTGGCGCCTGTCTTGCAAGCGCAAGGGCCCGGGTTCGATTTCCCGGTAACCACATACAATACTGGGTGTGGAGACTCACACCCAGCAGCAATCAGTACCACATACCACAGTGCCGGGCGTGGTGGCTCACGCCTGTAATCCCAGAACTCGGTAGGCAAAGGCAGGAGGATTGCTGTGATGTGAGTTTGAGGCTGAGCTCAGGGCCAGCCTGAACCACAAAGCGAGACCCTGTCTCAAAAAACCTAAAAAAAAATGTTAAAAAATTTAAAAATAAATAAATAAATCCCCAACCCTTGGTGAGCTTTACTGACAAACCTCAAAAGAAATAATGGATAAAAATAATAAAATAAAATAATAAAATAAATCTAAGGCTCAAGAATCTAAGTTAACATCAAAAAGGATAAACTCACAAAACTACAGAGGACAATGCAAGCATCAAACTTCAGAACTTAAAACAGAAAATAAAAATCCTAAAATCATTAAAAGAGAAAAGAGCTTAGCTGTGGAGGAATATAACTACAAGAGTAATAGATTCTTCAATAAAAACACTGTAGGGTCACAGCATTTCCCAAGTGTGAAAGACAAAAATCTGCCAATCTAGAATCTATATCACTGAAAATTTCCTTGAGGAATCAAAGAGATAAAGATCTTCTCAGGTCAAAGAAAACCAAAAGAATTTATTATCAATACACTTAACAAAAGAAACAATACAAAAGGAAGTCTTGAAATAGAAAAAAAAAAAGGGAAAAACATTGGACTATTGGGAAAGTTATACTAAAGAAGGAATAAAAATATGTGAATGTAAAATACATGTTCTTTCTTCTCCCAAGTTTTTAAAATTATGCTTGACAATGAAGCAAAAAATGATTCTGTCTGATGTACTTCTCATTTATATAGAAGAAAAAAAGATAGTTTCATTATCAATAGGAGGGTACAGGGACATCCTCTCATTTAAGATGGTACTGGAAGTTTCAGTCCATACAATGGTGCACCAAAATAAAATACAGGATGTAAACGTTTGGAAAAGAGCTACCTTATGTTAAGACATTACAATGCTACCACATCTCAACCATGTGGTTTTGGTGAAAGGACAGCCAAGTAGACCCATGAAACAACAGAGAAACCAGCAGTAGAATGATGTGAACAATGGTTCTGACAAAGTCACAAAAGCACTATACTACAGGAAAGGTCATAAATGGTGCTAAAGTAACTATCAGTTAAATGACAGTTTTCATTTCAGTTAGGAAAATATATACCCAGGGACAAAGAAAATGAAAGCATAGAGCATAAGGTACAAACAAAAAACTAAACACAAATAACCAAACAAAGTACTAAAAGCAGTAATTAAAAACTGATAGCAGCAATATCATTACAATAAAAATTGATATCGTTATGAAAAGAAGAATTCTAAAACTATCATGAAGGAATCTTTCTGAGACTGTGTGATGTTATATTTGTGAAATACTCCAAGAGTAAAATAATAAACTCTATAATAAAAACTTAAATTATAATCAATAAATGTTATACACACACCAAGTACAAAACAAACATAATTTAGAATTTCTAAGAGAAGAGTCTTTTTGACTATGGCATTAAAATTTTCTTTGAGATATGAAACACAAAAATCAAAAGAGAAATAAAGTAGAGGAAGAAAGACCAATAAAGTTCTCATTTTCATTCTATATAATAAGAAATTAATTCACAACACTAAATAGATGTTATGAAAAGATGTTAAGTACCATTTATAATGTAAGAAATCCATATTTTTCACTTCTATACCATCATCTCTCTTCAGATTTTTGTAATATGCTTTAGTTGAAAATTGAAATATACACTAATAAATAATCTTCCTAATTAACTTGGCAAATCTGTTTGGAAAGAACTTTAACAGTATTAATCACAATTTAATATATACATATAATTTTATGTAGAGAATCTTCTGAAATTTACAGATATAATGTTTTTATAACCAAAATTTATGTACTATTTTAGTTGCATTAATAAGCATTTTAAATAATATGTTTAACCATTAATACGGAGTGATGAAATAAATACTGTGAGTTGTTCTACATTCTTGATACTGTTGTTTAAAAATAACAAGGCAGATCGATATGCACTCATCTGGAAATATCTTGGGAAATATTACTTGTCAAACAAAGTGAATCCATGATATTATTCAGCTATTTTAATCTTTGAGTTAAAAAGACTTACGAGAGAAGAGAAACAAATATACAAATATTTTATTTGGCATGAATATTTCTGAATGCATTGTCTTTCATCTACTCAATTCAGTGAAAATTTATTGATGCCCATGTCTGTTTTAAGCAAATGGAACAGATGTATAAAAGACACAAAATCTCAGTCCTCTTGCAACTTATATCTAGGGGACGAGAAAGATAATAAATATAATAAGGGAATTCTGTATATGTTGAAAGAGGAAAAAAAAATCTGTTTTTACCATAAAGAATGGAGAAGAACATGGGCTGGAGAGCACTGGCTGAAGGGTATTTTAAAGAAAATAAATAAATTTAAAAGAATAGCCAGAATAAGTTTCATTGAAAGGAGTGAGACCCACACTACACTAAAAAAAGAAAAACATAGTAACAGTGATCCTTTAAGAAGGAAACTTAGACAAGTGGAGTGTGAGGTGAAATGCTTTTCACCCCCTACATATCTTTATATACTGTTGGAAATACATGTGTGATTACACTAATTATACGAAAGCCAAAATATTATGCATATGATTCTGTATGAATGGTACACAGTCTTAGACTTATTAAGGGGAGTGAAAATGATCAAGATAGAGGACAGGTATGTACCACTTGCCCCAAAACATAGTTTTGTCCTTGTGTTCTCAAGCATATGATGTAATAAAAAAGAGAAATATTTTAAGTCTTTACTTTTCAATTACACTTTTTTGTTCTATTTTAGGTCTTAGTATAGACGTTCTATATTTTCATAGATCTGTCAATTGTATCACTGCATTTCAAATTCTGGGCTGGAACACAGCCTTACCTCCTGACTGTTAAGGATGGAATTGTGTTAGAAAAGTTAAAGGGAAAGAAATGCAAATATATTTTAACTATGTTTAATTTTCCTTACAGGAAAACGTTAAAAGTATTTAAGATAACCTCTTATACATGTGGTGACTCAACCATTAATTATATGACTATGACTGGAACTTGCCTAACAAAATCAAAACCCTGCTTTCATTTGATACTAAAATTAAGTACAGCTTAAGTTCACTCAAATAAAAGCAGGGAATAAATTGACATGCAGATTCAATTCAAGTACCTGCTCTGTTTTGCATTAACTAGCTCCTCTGGGCAAGTTAAATCTGTCCAACATTTTTCCCTACTATCTGGGATAAAAATAAAAACTAACATCTCTTCTGCTAGGTAGAGTTGAAAGAATAGTTGATTAAAAGTCAAAGGTGCTAAATTTGAGTTTTGATTCTTATTTAACCTTATTGGCTGTTTAAGTATGAGCAAGACTGTTCTCTGAGCTTCAGTCTCCCCAAGAGTAAAATAAGAATACTGCTTCCCACATCACAAAGATATTTGTGAGCATTAAATGAGATAATTCATGTGGAAAATGTCATTATGTAAAAATACTATAAACTGGAGATCATAAATGGTAGGCATTTAGCCAAGTCTAGCCACAAATGTGTTTGTATTGGCTGGCATAGTTTGGCTTCCACTCCACTGTAAAATGATTTTAATTAGTTGCCAACTTTTCAAACATTGGATAATTTCATATAAAGTATAGATTTTTAGTTTTTCTTAAAAAAAAACTTATTAGCTGCCAATATTGGGCTGACATCCTACCTGGCAATATCTACTAAAAGTGAGCATTTTCATCACACCGTAGAAGGACTCTTTTCTCTCGTTGGCCCCATTTCCATGATTCAATCATTCTCTCCCGGACACTGAAGCAGCCTCACCCCAGATTGCCATGGGTCTGGTCAGCTTCGCTCACTTGTGTATTATGTGAGTTTTTCTTGTGTCACCCGCCGCTCTACTATGATCTATTTTTTAGATTTCAAGAGGAAAATATTAAATAGCAAACTTCTCCTCTTCTTTAAAATTGTGAGACATGTTACATAAAATATTTCCTTCTGTCCTTGGAATTACTGCTGCTATTTGCTCTTCAGGACATTCTGAATTCCCAGTGTATCCAGGACACAGTACAGTGTATCTAGGACTTCAGTAACTATGAAGAAAATGAAGAATGAATGAGTGAATGAAGTTATGTACTACTTAGTAGATCCATCTGGGTAGTTCTTTGTTTTAATTTTAATGTTTTCTTACTCTTTTGTTACCTAGATAAGTTTCTTCATCTGACAGAGAGAAAGCTGTTTATTTGTGTGACATTTTTATTCATTTTAAACGTATTTTTTCTGCAGCATGTTCCCAGACAACATATGGCATAAATTGTGAGTTTAAATGTCCTTGCAAAAATGGTGGACTTTGCAATCCCATGGATGGAAACTGTATCTACAGACTGGAGTGGACAGGAAATTATTGTAAAAAAGACAAGTTGATATACTACTTTCTTCCCCTCAGTAAAAAGCTGCTTTAGAACATATTGTCATCAGGTGATAAAATATAGTGTAGGTCTGTGTAGAAACTATTTTCCAATCAGTTCAAGTAAGTTGTTTATAATTATGACTGTACTTCCAATAAAATAATTATGTAAGTATTGATTATTACCTTGTTACTGAAATATCATATGAAAGCCCTCAAACCTCTTAAGTAACTGAAATAGTAGTAAGAAAGCACTCCTTGGAAAACTAAATTCTCCTCTGTCTCCAGTCAGTTTTTAAATGCAAAGCTCATTGACCACTAAATCTGCTGAGCCTGGGTGTCTAGGCAGGAGGTGGAAGAACTTCAGCCTCCATTGAGCACTTGAGCAGGCAGGGTGGAGGGAGCAGGATGGGGGAGGAGCCAGTTCAGTCTGAGAATGGGCTCAGGGCAAGGGGTGAAGAGGACACCCCAGAAGTCTCCAGGAAAAGATTTAATATAATATATATATATATATATATATATATATGGTTATTTATGGTTATAACCATAAATATGGTTATTTCACATATATATTTTATATACAAATGATGTCCTTATCTATCTCAACTAATCTTATGTATTATAAAACACATAAATTTTATATTTAAATGTATAAGTATAAATATTGATAATTGGTTTATTCACAAATAACAATATATTATTTTGTGCATCACTGGAAATTATGTGTTCCATTTAATGCCCTTTATTTTTTCAAGGGCAAATTTTTTTTCAATAAACAGAGACTAGTAGTATAAATAAAACAAATAAGCATATTTCTTAAAACAGATGACTGGGGAGTTACTTGCAGTTCTCCCTACTTTGTATTATCTATCTCCCACTCCTCTCTCTCCACATGTTTATGTGTGTTTTCCTCATCTTGGAGAACCTGTGCAGTATTTATCTTTCTTTATGGCACTGTACTTCTGCACTGTGTGTGCATACCACATATTCTGATCCATGCAGTTGTTGATGAACATATATGCTGCTTCCAAGATCTTGCTATTATAAATTTTGCTTGAAGATGAGATTGAATTTTGGAAGAATATTGAAGAAGAATACTGGCAGTAGAACAGTGCATGTAGCCCTAGCTCTGAGGCACCGTGAGTAAAACAAACAAAATATTTTGCAGTCAGCTTATTCCTACATGTTTTCCACTGTGAGCAGTATGGTCCTCTATATCTGCAGTTCCACCGTGTGATCACATTGATTAGGATTATCTGCTCTCCTTTCATCACCACTAATTTAACTGTTATGGTGTAGAAGCCAGCACCTACAGTTGGATGGATAAACATGTGAGCCAACCCCAGCTCTGCACCTACACTTCACAGACTCTCCAATATTTACTTTTCCAGCTGAAAGGGGGCATACTGAGCTGACTAAAACTTGACAATCTTCCTGAAGCTAAGATTCTATTGTCCTCTTAACTTATGCACAAATGCAACTCTTTTTTCTATGGAGGGAGCTTTTAATTTTGTTATTTCATTTTATTTTGGTGGTACTGGGATCAAACCCAAGTTAACCACTCTTGCTACATTTCCATCCTTTTTTAAATGTTTATTTTATCTTATCTTTAGACAAGATCTAAGTCACTAAGTTGCCCCGCTGGGCTTGAATCCATAATCTTCTTGTTTCAGACTCCCAGTGTGTGTAGGCGTGCCCTACAACTAACAGCTTAGAGTGTTTATTATGCATGTGTAATATGAAAGGGCTATCCAGAATCTAGCTCTATTCTTTATCATCTATCTTTTACTTTGCCCTTTAAATTATTTATACATTGAAGTTTGCATATAAGAGAAACCATGTAGTATTTAACCTTTTGGTGTCTGATTTATTTGAAGACAAGAAAGAAGTATGGGGACTGGGGAGGTGAGAGAGAAGGATGAAGAAAGAAAAAATAAAAAGAATCAAAGTTACAAAGAGAGGTAGAAATAAAGGGTTTTCTACCATTATTTATTTTCTTCCTTTTTAAGAATTTCCTTTAGTTCGTTTGTTCTTCTAAATCAATATTGCAATCAAATTATCTTAAAACAAAAAAATAAGTGTTTTTTTTGCTTTGTTGTGTTCCCTGTCTCTTTCTCAGAAGGAAGATTTTTATAGTAATTCATGCTATCCAAGAACAACATGTATAACTTTCCATTTTTTTCAGGTATTTTGTACCTTATTAAGATGCTAGCTTCTAACATTCATATTAAGATAGACCTAATTAATTGTGTAATTTACTTAATATTTTGTTATGTTTTAGTGAATGTATTATTCATGTTTTTTTACCTATGTAATTAGTGATATGATTTTCTAAGCTAATAAATACATATCATATGAAAAGAATTTCTAACACTGAATGTACTTACATTCTAGGACTGAATATTATTTGGCCATGGTATAGCACTCACAATGTCATATCATAATATATCATTCATAATATGCTACTGAATTCTATGTACTTCTATTTTTTATAACTTTGTCATTGATATTGACATTGGTTAATAGTTTTTAATAGAATTATTTTTGAGTTTAAATTGATGTTGTACTTTCTCAATAGAATATATTGGAAATTTTCCTTAGTTTTTTGATACAGTAGTAAGATGACTTGATCAGTGAAGAGTTATAGGTTTTCCCCATGAGTCTGGGACTGGTGCTATTTTCCCCTTCTCAACGCAAAAGACATTTCACATATGTTTTATGACCTATATGGGTATTCTGTCTCCAGTTAAGACAATTTGGCTAAGTTCTTTTCTATAACATTTTTATTGTTTCAATTTTTAAAATTTGTACTAAAATTTTTCAATTTATCTTTTCTGGTGGTTATTTTCTCCACCTTTTAAACATTATTGTGTATTTGTGTTTTCTCTGTTTTTATCTTGTGTTAGGTAATGTTTTGTCTGATTTCATTGTATTTTCACTAATTCTACCCGTTTTACTGTTTTGAACTTGTTAGAAATTCAAGCATCTTTTAACTAAAATTGATATCTTGGTGGTTTCCTGTTCAGAATGTTCTGTTTATTACAGCTCCAGCTGCCATTTTAATTGCATATCAGAACCGTGGTATTTCCAACAGGTTTTCTGGAAACTGTGAATGCATCTGAGGTTACTATGGACAAGGCTGTGAACTCAGTAAACAGTGAAAATAACTGGACATATTGTAGAGTTTATGTAGTCTGAGCTCTCAAAATGTTTTTAAATCTTAACATTAGAATAGTTGCATTACACCAATTAGATAACCTTTCAGAATATATTCTTTCAATTAGAGCTAATTCCATGGCTTACATTTCAGCTCTAGATGTTTTCAGCTGTTGTGATGAAAAACTAGACTTCTAAATCCTTTTTGTCATTTCTCTCCCCCAAACAGTTCTGTGATCTCATGTAATTTGGGGTAAATACAGGCACAAGAGACACCTAAGTGGAAATTACCTGTAGATCTTTCTAGAAAAAATCTTTTCCAAGGTCTCTTTAGACAGTAATAGATGAGGGAACTAATTATTTCTGACAAGTTAATCTAGACTGCTAAAAGTTCTGCTTTCAAGTTCACTTGAGCATGTTAATTTATGTTTGTCTCCATAAGATTCAATATTTTCAACTGAAATTTGTAAATGGGAAAATTATATAATGTGCTGTGGCATCAGAACATCCTAATGGACAATGCAATTAAGAGATTAGGATGTGAGATTAAACCAAGTTACAGATAACTGCAGGTTTCACCACTTTGGAATGTTTAATACATGTACATTTCAAGGTTATCATGTGAACTAAATAAGATATAGGCAAATAATTAGTACTGGGACAAATTCAAATGCTTAGTGAATATTAGTTTTATTTTAATTTAAAGAATTTTCTGAAGTCTCTTAAATACTGTTATTAGCTATGTCCCCATTTATTTTACCTTGGCAAACACATTTACTGCGAATAGTTCTTATTAACTATTTGGAAATTTAGAGTTCCAAATTTTAAAATTTGGGGCCAGGGAATATGGAGACAAATACATTATGGTTTTTGATTTGTTTTCAAAATTAGAATAAAAAATTAAACAGAGAAATAATATTTATTCAAAATCTGTCAGTTTTATCCCACATGCCATGAGATGTCAAGAAAGTTTTAAGAAAAAAATTCATCACTCTAGTGAAGTAAATAAAATGTGGGTACATTGTTGAAAAGAGCCTACAGCAGTGTACAGGTAAGAGACCAGAGCAATGATCTAGGCCTGTAACAGTCTGGACTTGTAAAAATAATGGCAAGGGATAACTAGAAAAATATTTTGGAAGAATAAGCCACTATATGATCACTGGGATGAGGCTGGAAACAAGGAAGATGAGGAAATCAAATTCTAAAATTCACCAGAGTAAACTTCGAAGAACCGTTTTGTTTACTGAAACAAAAAGATCAAGCAAACAACTCTTGCAATCTCAGTGTTATATATATATCATTAAAGTAAAGGAGACAGAGGAGATCAGATCTTTCTCAACTTTCTCAGTAAAACTTAATTTTACAGAAAAACCCTGCAGTGGATTCCCCTCTATCATTTATTGTTATGAGTTTAATAAGATCAGCAAATGGAAAAAATTTATTATATAATTCTTTACTTCCTTTTGGTTTTACCTCCTGTTCCGCCCTCTGTTTTTTGAAATCTGCCCTCAGCAACTCTGTGCACCCTGGAGAAGAGTCACGGACAAACCCCAGTCTACAAGTGTGGAAGGGAGAGGGGCAGGAAACAGGGACATCTGTGACTGCGAAAATGAGGCTGTTGTGATGCCCTGAGCGGATGGTGCCTTTGCCCCCAGGTTTCCGTGGCAGCCAGTGTTAAAAAGGTAGCCCAGAACCTTTCTGCACACATTAAGTGTGAGGCTTCTGGGTATGGGCGAGATCTTTCCATCGAGGAGCAAACATGTAAACTGAAAATATCAAACACAGTGATTCATCCACCGCCAATATGAGTTCATCTGATGTTCTGCTGAGTGATCAAAAGTTTTATTCACCCTTTAATATAATTGTCTAAAATCTCAAAATTCCATTCAATTATTCAGCTTTAGCAGATAAAGATTCTACCTCTGGATGAAAGTAAATATTTCTTTATTTAAAAATTAGTTTCCATCCCCAATATCACACACAAAAAAATTAGTTTACATATTGAAATAAAATACTAAAAGTCATACAGAGAATTTATTTAAATATTAAAGGTCATGGATAAGATATTTATCTCTCAGGGCTGGGGATATAGCTCAGTGGTTCCGGCGCCTGTCTTTCAAGCGCAAGGTCCCGGGTTCGATCCCTGGTAACCACATAACAATACTGGGTGTGGAGACTCACCCCAGCAGCAACCAGTAACACATACCACAGTGCCGGGCGTGGTGGCTCAAGCCTGTAATCCCAGCACTTGGGAAGCAGAGGCAGGAGGATTGCTGTGATGTGGATGTGAGGCTGAGCTCAGGGCCAGCCTGAACTACAAAAGCAAGACCCTGTTTCAAAAAAAACAAAAAAGATATTTATCACATCTGTGTATGTATGAAGATAAAAAGGTGAGAGATTATGCCATTCAGTTTGAAATAAAATACAACCCTAAAAGTCACTAATCATATCAATTAGAAGTGTTGCCAATCTTACCAGTAAATAAGACTTCCATTAAAATTTGTAAAACATATTTTTATTGGATACTAATTGAACAATATATTCGATTTGTGTATCATGTGAGTACAGCACATTTGGTCACACTCATCTCCCCTATTACCTGTACAGCTTCACTCCCCTGTCTAGTCTACAAATAGACAAGTCAGACTTTCATCTGTATTTTATGCATTCCTGTGTTCATGGTTACAACAGCCATGATAATGTTAATAGTCATGATAATTAAACTTTTTGCAATTTTCTTTTACTTTAAAAATTATCTATATATTCGTTCTCTGTCATACTCTTGGATGTCATTAAAATTCTGTATTTTATTTCTATTCTTTTATTATTTCATGATTCAATAAAATGACTTTTATTTGTGTTAAATTCTGAAAATACAGCAGAAGACATGGAGCCTATAATCTTCTAGACTAGATTTCTAGATTCTTTAGACTCTTGCCACACACACACAATCCAGAGTAGTGTTTAATCTCAGAATTTATTTTCCCAACCTTTCAATAGAGGAGGGTTGTAGTAGCCATGTATTTCTGAAATCACTTAATGCACTAATGATCTGTGATTTCATATTTTTGGATTTCAATAATGGTCAGTCTTCTAGCTATACAAAAAAATAGCTATTTTAAAAAGTACACTTAGTCTGAAAAACTACTACATTTAGTTAGTAAACATTATCTCCTTGCCTAAGTTCTTATCTTCAGTGAATTAAATGCTGAAAAATATAAACCAGTGACAAAGTGAAATGATTTTAAGAACTATAGGTACAGAATGAACCTCATTTCTTAGAAATTCCAAAACATTACTGTCTTCTTCTGACAAGAAAAATCTATTTTTTATCTTATTTTTCTATTTGAAACTCAATTTTAAGGAAATTTTACTTCAATCTCAAATTAGGTGCACCAGTGAAAGCCCAAATGGTTAATTCTTCAATATTTCTCTTTCCTATGTAGAGTGTGAGCCTGGAATGTTTGGAGATGATCATCATCAACTTTGTGACTGTGCAGGAGAAAGCTCTTGCCACCCAGTAATTAGAAAACGCCTCCATCTACCAGGCAGAGGTGGAGCCAAATGTAAGTTGATAAGAGGAAAAGCATCTCTCTTAACTTCTGTGTATACAGAGTTCTACCAACAATTGTATTCTAGAAATTATGTGCTATTAAAGAATATACCCACCATTGGTTTTCACATTGTCCTTGGCTTAATGTGTCAGGATTGTAGCTGTCACACCCCAGGAACCCCATCTCAGCACCTTGGATGACAGAGGGTATCTGGGAACATCCTCAAAGAGAAACAACTAAACAGTTTGATCACAGCAATGATTCATGGGAGTCATTGGAATGAAGGCAATTGTAGAGTCCTGGAATTATTCTTTAGACTCCAATTTCCAGGTCATACTTGTGAACTGAAATTTATTTGTATTTTCCTTTCATTCACTGAAATGTAAAGTTCTAATTCTCCTGGAACTGTCCTAAGAAGAAGAGACAGCAGATTGAGTTCTTTGTTAACCATTCACTTGCTATCAGACTTGGCAAGTGCTTGGGAGAATAAAAACTCCTATGCTATTCAAAATAGACCCAAAGGACCAATCTTGCCATAGAAACATGATCCAGAGTAGTGTTTAACCTCAGAATTTATTTTCCTAACCTTTCAATAGAGGAGGGCTGTAGTAGCCATGTATTTCTGAAATCATTTAATGCACTAATGATCTGTGATTTCATAATTTTGTATTTCAATAATGGTCAGCAAGTCACAGTAACTATACAGCTAAAGGTTATTACTGTACACCAACATCTTCATTCTAGTTTTCTTCTAAGCTAAAGTAATAAGGACTATTTCCTTGGCCTCTCAGCATCATCCCAGTTTGCTTCCATTTGTTTGATTATTACCACAAACCTACAAGATGGCAGCTATTCCTGTTCCTACCTGATGGAAGAGAAGGCTGGAGCACAGGAAGTTAGTAAGTAATAGACCAAGATTTAAACCTAGGTAGCCTGATTCCAGGCTTTGTGCGATGTCATTAGTGGAGGGTACTATGTTGTATCCTTATTAGCATGTCCTCTAGAATAAAGAAAACACTCTGACTTTTTTTTCTAAGACCCTCATGTTGCATCCTTGATAGGTTTGTAGAATATTACTAAATAATATCTATGGAAATCTATTATGCATTTCAGTTGATTATGGGCATATTTATTGTCATAATAATTCTCATATTGTAGGTGAAGTAGTTGAAATGCAAAGAATTTAGGTGACTTTTCCAGTGTTATAAAGCTAGTAAGTGGCAGATTTGGGATTTGAAACGGTTTGTGTTAAAGATCAAAATTAACATCCCCTCCCTATCACCTCTAAAGGAAGTAAGGGGGGCTAGGAATGCATTTTGCTTGTTTCTCTGAATGCCCAATATGGTATTCATTAACCACATGCTTAAGTTCAATTTAACTTAAAATTCACCTCCTTAGTCACACGGGGCACATTTCAAGTGCTCCGTGCTCATATGTAGCTATTGGCAACCATACTCGATAGCACAATATAGAGCATATCTATTGTTGCAGAAAGTCCTATTGGACACCCCTCAATAGTGGTTTAAATCAAGCTACAAAGCCAAGAGCTGTGGACAGTATTCTAATTAAAGACTCAGTCTATCTTCTGTGGCCCAAATTCCTATATCACATAGCACATCACCAACCACAAATACATTGTCACATGCCTCAGGGTCATATGTATCCATTCTCCATTGGTACTTCAAGTTCTCCCTTGTCACAAGTTCCTTGCAGTAACTTCAGCCTACACAGATGTACTACAAGGTCTTTTATTTGCATTTTTATTTTCAATTAGGCACAGTTCATCTGCAATATTAACTGTGAGCAGCTGCATCGATGCCGGCGCCATAAAGATAAAAGACCTCATTTTAACTTGAACTCTGGTAGAGGACCTATTAAACAGCTGTAATATTAATTCATAAAAGAATGTAACAACTTTTTATTGGATTACTCCCTCCCCTTTGGTAAATTAACATTTGCAGACATTCAAACAGATGTCTTAAATACACATCATTATTAGCATGAAAATGTGGTATTTTTATAAATTAAAATCAGATTCTGCACCACTCAGGAGAGATCTCAATAATTCCCTTTTAAACAAGAAACATGGTCTTACCACCAAACTGAACAATCTTGTAATACACTGGGTTTGAGGTAAATTTGAAATGACACAGTATTTTAGAGCTTAACATTTAAAGAAAAGATTCATGTTAGAGCAGCACTTTGTTGCATTGCCTTTAAAGCTTACTCCAGAGGAAGAGATTTAGTTATTGTCTAATATGTTACTCTTTTGTAAGAATAATTAATTGAAAACTTAGTTTATCTGTGTTCATATCATACTTGAAATCTTGTTAGCTAGCTAGGATAAGAGAGCTAGTGCCTAACTTAACTCACCTTCGTGATGCAAGGTACTTTAAGAAAAAAGCATCCAGCTGTTCATGGAGTATTGAAGAGGAATTGGTCTTGAAAACAGCTGATATTGAGGCATTGTCAAAATATGGAACAAAATTTTTTCCTCTAACTCAGAAATTACCCATATCTTCAACTTTCTGTTGATAGTTTCCAAATTTTACTTTCCAACTTTCTTCACTCTTGAGTTTTCTTTTACATTTGCCTAATACTTTGTATCTTACCACACAGTACAGGAGAATGAGAAAATATAACCAGAAGAAGATTCAAAATCCCATTGCTGCCAGCTACCAGGGTATAAGAATTGAGTAGACCCCTATGCCATATCAGAACTCAGTTTATTTCTATACTGAATGCGAGAGTTTACTTTACTGCCTTGTCTACTTTATGCTGTTTGTTAGAAACAACCGCACTGATGGTTAGGGACTCACTGTAGTTATATCAAAGAAGGTGATAGTTAGGATTATAAAGTTAAATTTATGTGGTCCTTAAACTGTGGGAAGTTGAATTATTTCCCAGCCTTGCTTGCTTGACAAGGAAATACGAATCTACTTTCTTCCATGGTTTGAGCTTCCTTCTTATCCTAAAAATCCTTAAAAATGAAACATTTCTCTACTAATTCTCTGCTGGAATAAGACTAAAAGCAAACTCCCAGATTGGTCCCTCTTCATCCTTGCTTAGCATTTTTTTATACACAGCTAAAGCTTTTGGTTCTTTCTCAAACTTCCCTACTGGTGTTAAGCACTATGAAATTTAGCTTGAAGATCATCTGGTTCCTTTGGCAGATGTAACCAGTTTTACAAGGGTGGATATACAGAGGGTGGACATCTCTTCTGACGTACTTTAAGAGACAAAGAATTGAATTTAAATTCATTTCACTTTCAACAATAGAAGCCCAAATAGTTGTATTTTTAATCTAAAGACAAATCTCATATCTTGTTCATGCAAGGTGAATATTGCATTTTTCTGACCTCAAGGTGACTAATTTCTCTGTGTCCTTCACAATGTTATTGATACAAATGCTATTGAATAAACTAATCCTGAGAAAGCACTTTAATATATTCATTGCTACCCTGACTTCTCTTTCCAGTTTTGTCACTACTCACTTTTTTTTCCCATTGAAATACTTGCTTTTGTTATATAACATTCTGGCCTCAAAAAATAAGCCAAGTGATAAAACAGATTTTTACAAATCTATCATTACCTTTTTAAGTTCCAAGAAGTAATAAGAAGATACTGTGCTTGAAAAGCACATTTGAATTGCTTTTATTTTTTATTTTTCCCTCACAGCTTGCATACCACACCAGTGTGGACCTAACTGCTCTCTGAAGTGCCAGCGCACACCCAGTCCTCACTGTAATCCTCTGAGTGAAGCTGCCCTTGCTCACCTAAGAGAACAGGGCCAACCTGTAAAGAAGAGTGGCCTCACTCATCAAATGTCGATAGCTTTTCAGTTGATGGCTAGAATTCTCTAGAAATTCATCCACAGCCTACTGTCAGAACTCTGCAGAACAAGGCACTCACCCAAAGTTTTCAGTTCCATCTCCCCCGGGATGAAGTGAGAAACAAGACATCTCTGTTTTGTCACGTCTTGCAGAAATCCCCTGCTCTAGCCCAGCTTTCACAACCTTTTTCTGAGGAGAATACTCCAGAACAGGAGATGCCTTTTTCACGATGTAAAACCTGACTGCGCTGACATCCTCATGCCTATTCACAGAAGACCTCCATGGCCATTAAGAAGTTGAATCCTCTTTAGGAATATCTGGAGTTTCATCTGTTTGTTCTTGGTATTCTGTTTCACAGCTGACTCTGCTTCATATTGCTAATGTATTGTGTTTCAAGTACAACTTTTCATGTGGGAGACTATTAAGACTTTAGCCACATAAAGATAGGGTAAAATTTGACATGTTCATTTGCAATGAATCACCAAAATGTTTGGTAATGTTTTCCGTTACTGACCAAGAGATAGGAAAAAAGTAGATAGAAATGATTGAGGCCAGTGCTTGGCCTAGTCTGGGGATACAAGTTTCCCATAAATTAAGATTGGATTGAAGTCAGGCTTTTAATTCACATTTAAAATTTTAACTCAAATTGCTCATCATTTAGGACAGCTCTATAATTATTTGTAAACATAAACTGGCCCTGGATAGGACCAAGAAAGACACAGCAATAAATAAAGTTTTACATTTACTGTCCAAAAGTTTTTATAAGCATTTGCATTTTCAGCTGAATAATTCACATTAGCAAACAATAGTTTAGAGACTATTGAAAGTCTATTACTAGATTTATTTATATAAACTGACTAGAGCAGCTTTTCAGTCAGTTTTATAATAAAATTAATGTCAAAATTCTAGAAAAACATTTGTTTTCAATTGTAGAGTTGTTTATCTTTATTTAAGCATTGTCTTTCTATAGCCCAGCATTTTTAACAGAGGTATACTAGACTTGTCAAAGGAAGCCATGCCAAATGGAACACTATTAAATGATACAAAGATGAGGAGCCTGATGATATCATTTCCTAAAAGAATCTATAAATTTAGTCCAATCCTAAAACAAAAAAAATACAATTTATCTTTTTTATGTTTTTCCATTTGGAATCAAAGTTTCATATTTACATGAATTTTAACTATTTATATCAGTAAATGATGTGCTATTAATTTCAAATCAACTGAAAATTGTACCTCATTATAAATGCTTACTCATTTCCCTTCCAACTCTCAAATGTAGCTATTAACCTGCAGAGTCTGGAGTAAAAGCAACATCTTCTCTTGGGCTGATACTCCATTGGGTTTGGTTTTTTTTTTTTTTTTCAATTTAAGATTTGTTAAAAGTCAAGGACTCTTGATTTGGTAGGGATAAAAAAGGATTTATTTTTTCTGTGATATATTTCCTGTTTCTTTGTAAACATGAAGCAAAAATTTTGAGCATAGTTCTTAGCAAATATTAAATCTGTCATGCATTATGTTCCTTGATGCTCCTTCCACTTCAAAGCCAAAATAATGGTAATAATAATAATAATAATAATAATAACACAATAATTATAATGATAGAGACAAAGTCATTGCATTAACCTGAATTTGTACTATCACGTGACTGTGATACTGAGTTTAATTTTCTTCCTTATGCTAGTCAACAAGAACTTACACAAGTCACTATAGCTCCTTTTCTTCCTAAAATTTTAAAGTTGATACACAAAATAATTAAAGGATTCATACCACAGTGACATATGTGCACCCATATTTATAGCAACTCAGTTTGTAATTGCTAGATCTTGGAAACAACCAAAATGTCCATCAGCTGAAGACTGGATAAAGATGTGATTCTTCTATAGAATAGAATATTACGCAGCCATTAAATATGATAAGACTGAGTCATTCATACTCAAATGGTGTACCTTGAGGACATCCTCATAAGTGAAAAAAATAACTCACAGATATATAAATATTGTATCTTTTCTCTAGTATGAGAAAATGAAGTTGTAAATGAGTTGTATGTATACTGATACTGTGAAATAGAAAATATTTAAAAGGAAAGAAGGTGTAGGGGTAGATAACAAGGGGGAGAAGAATGTGACAGCAATAAAGAAAAAAGGAAACAAATATTATGTATATAGGGAGTGGGAGGTTGCAGGGAGGGCTGAAAGGGGAAAAAATGAGAATCAATACATGTCATATTCTGATACAAACTCTCAATGTTGAATGTGATGATGATGTGTATTCATAATGTACCAATAAAGATTTAAATTTAAAAAAAAGAAAAAAATTAGAAGTTGAATCTGTAATATTAAAATGAAGATAGAAAAATGTTTAAAATGGTTCCATGGTACTTTGGTTACCTTGAAAAATCTTCCTTGGGTGTATATTAGTCAGCTTTTTGTTACTGTAACAAATGCTGAAAGAATCAACTTAAGAAGCAACATGGATATCTTAGCTCACAATTTTAACTCACCCAGTCAATAGTCTATTAGATATACACTGCTTGTAAGCTTCCAGCTAGTGGCCTGAAGTAGTACAACATAGTAAGAGGCTGTGGCAGGACAAAACTGGCCAGGATGTGGAACAGTGGGAGAAAGAGGGTCTCGGTTCCACCATTCTCTCCATAGCTCCTCCCCACTGGGCCGCTAAGAGCTACTCTTAAAGGTTCAAGTACCTCCCAGTGGTGCCTCACTGTGTGGAGGATCAAGTCTTTGCAACGGCCTTTGAAGGGAGAGATACAAGCAAAGTGATACTTTGTAAAAGTTAATGAACCCAGGAAGTCCAGAGGATCATAAACACCTACTTTGAAAATTTATACTTTAATAAAATGGAAAATGTAGAAGAAATGGATAGATTTCTAGACACATATGAACTCCCAAAGCTGAATAAAGAAGATGTAGAAATGTTAAATGCCCCAATAACAATCTGTGAAATTGAAAATGTAATTCAAAACTTGCCAACAAAGAAAAGCC